>BJKM01000975.1:0-37500 GCA_015082035.1 Chaenogobius annularis | reverse complement strand
CACAGGTGAGCAGTCTGCAGTCCTCTGAAACATTCCTCCACAGAAGCAGCTGGGTTCTGATGTGACGTTCTAACGGGTACATTGTACTGGGGCTGTCTTATCGAACAATAATGTCAGGCCGCCCCACAGAAAAGCCAAGAAAGCTAATTGTATAACATCATGTATAAAGACTTGGAACATGAATTGTTAAAGTAATTGTAAAAAAAATATCTCCATTTTCTAAAATGAATCTTTTTCTTTATGTTACTATATTCTACAGTGGAGTGGATTTTATCAAGGAATTTATGTGCACTGTTTTTTGCAAATGAACTATGATTCAATTCAACAAAAGGTCTGAGGGTGAACAAAACTTGATGGAAGACCTCATTTGGTCCCCAGGCCATAGTTTCAGGAAGAAACAACAGAGGTATGTTGTTTCCCTCCATTGTACGATCTTTTATACGATCAGATGTTGGGTTCACTGCATGCTTTTGGCATGAACCCAGGGGCAAAACTCTGAGTTTGATGTAGGGGGACGCTGAATGTCAGTAACACTCGAGCAATGTTGGGCAGTGATTTATGAATTATTCTCATTATTAATGGTGGTAAGCCTTGCATTATTATTATTTATTATTATTATTATTATTATTATTATTATTATTATTATTATTATTATTATTATTATTATGATCATAATCACAATATCATAATATCATTATCATCATCATAAAATGGATAAACACTATCCATCCATCCATCTTCTTCCGCTTATCCGGGGCCGGGTCGCGGCGGCAGCTGTCTAAGCAGGGACTCCCTGACTTCCACCTCCCAGACCCTTCCTCCAACTCCTCCGGGGGGATCCCGAGGCGTTCCCAGGCCAAGCCGAGAGACATAGTCATTTTAACCATTATAATGTTTTTTTTCTTTATTATAATTTTTCTTTTTTATATCTATAAAAATGCATTTCAAATGTCTTTTTCATCATCTATCTCTTCTCACTAGGATTCAAATGAGTCACTTTAGTCCAGAGTTCTAAATGCGTGGCCACTAATAATCCTTTCATTTTCATGTGGCTGTTGCAACAGGTCTGTGTGTTTCCCAAACACATCCACAGCATGAGTTTGGTTCAGAGGGTCCTTTTCCCTGCTCACACAAACTCCTCCGCTCGCTGCCCTTTAGTTTAGAGACAGGCCAGGACCAGAGCACATGAGTCGGCCCTGACTAGCGACCTGTGGTGGACGGGATTTCCCACGGGTCAAATGCTGCAGGACCAGGTGGAATTGTGTTGTCTAGGGCGGAAGCTGTACTCTGCATTGTGTTTGTTAAAGTTGGTTTAAAGCAGTGGTTCTCAAACAGTGGGTGAGGGTCACAAATGGGCCACAGAGAGTAGGCTATAGGCCCACAGAACATTAGGCTCCTCAGGTGAAATGAGACAGTGTGATGTTTAAAGCTACACTATGGAAGTTTTCTAGTTGAGGGTCTTTCACCTGATTTTCTCATAGAAGGTTCCACAGCCTGATATAAACTTTTATATCTTTCATAGTCTTTCATATAGTCTTTATTTGTCAGGGAACATGTAGACAATCATTCATGCTACTTTCGTCCTGCAGTTCCTGGGCAGGTGAATCCACAACAGTAATCAAAAGTACACATTTCAGTACAATTACAACACATTACATATCATTATTAACAATAGTTCAGTAAAATACACTGTAAAACTTCTCAATTTCTAAAAATACAAAGTTGTTTCAGACAGATAAAAAATCTAACTTGGCACTGTAGCTTATCTAGGATATGCTTTTCCAGATTTTGAGTGAAGTTATGAACATCTACAGACAATTCCCGACTGTCTGGACGTTGATTCAACTTCTGATAGTTAACAAAGAAAAGGCTGATTTTGCAAAGACAGAGACAGATCTTTTTAGGATGGTGCACTTTCAATGTATTTAGTTAAGGAGTTTTTATTGCCTCAAAAGTACTGGGTTACATGCTGTACTAATAAAAAATGGTATTGAGCATGAAATTAATACAAACATCTATTTAAACCAATATTCAAGTCTGTTTACATAACAATCCAGTAAAAAAAATAAAAAAAAAATAGATGAAAATAAAATATAAAGCCCACACCAAAGTACATGAAATTACCCCCAGTTTCGGATTAGCCCCCCACTCTACAGACGAATAGGACTCCCAGCATAAATATTACTTCAACTCCTGGGCCACGTTTTTCATCCAGTCCACCCCTGCTCCACATGTCAGGAACAAGACTTGGGTCTTTTTCATTGTAAAGGGATTCATTCACTGAATTAAAAGTAGTCTAACAGAAATAGGCAAGGCAAGGCAAGTTTATTTGTAGAGCACAATTCGTACACAAGGCATTTCAAAATGCTTCACAACAGGAAAAAATGCATTAAAATCACAAAGATATGGCAGAAATCACAATCTTAGTTCAAGACATACAAGAGAAGAGTGCAAAGAAAAGCATTTCAGTCATATGCACAGCCAAACAAAACAGTTTTTAGTTTAGATTTGAACATTGCCAGAGTAGAACCTGTCTCACATCCTCAGGAAGACTGTTCCAGATTTTAGCTGCATAAAACTGAAACGCACATACAAATACTGCAGTAATTTGATTATTTTAACAAAGCATGTAACTTGGACAGATGTGATTCTGGCGTGACCACAACGCGCACATCTGATGTAGCTCGCAGTGGTCCGAGGGGCCGCTCAAGGAGATTGTGTGTTTGCTCAGACACATGAAGAGTGAGAGGGAGCATCACTAGAGAGCACCGTCAGTTTGGGGAAAACTTGCTCAAACCTGTGGGACGAGATCAAGACCAGTGAACTTTATGAAAGGAGTAACTCAATGGTACAAACGGATCACTACACAGAGGACCCAAAAATGATTGGACTATTTGATCTGGCAAATTACTGATCAAACAAATGTATTAAAAAGTATTTTCTTCCCTGTTATTTCCCAATCTCACTGATCCTTGTTCCTTTTCTTTTCTCCCGGCTTTGGCCTTGAGACCAGCTGGACAGCCAGTGAAACCGAGCCACATACACACACACACGCACGCGCGCACACACACACACACACACACACACACACACACAAACAACATTCATTTGACCTTTACTCCACCGTCTGCACTTCCCCTATCTATTTCTTCTCTTGTTTGTGACCCTACCCCACATCCACTGAAAAACACCATCACGTGACCTCGTGCAACGTATTCATAATACGTGTTGTATATTGTGTATCATTGTAATGCTGATGGCTGTCAGAAAGGGGGGAACACCATCAGCCGAGGGGGTGTCCGTGATTTACACCAATGTCCATTTCAGAAAACACATTAAAATGTCAGTGAAACCAGTTGTTTGTCCAATATAAACTCATATTTTGTTACCATTAACTGGAGCAAGGAGCAATCTAAAATGTATTTATTTTCTTTGGTACTACTACTACTACTATTACTACTATTACAGGGATGATTCAGTCAGGGCACAGAAAAGGGAGTGTTGCCGGGCCGAACGGAAATAGCGTCAAATTTCCAGATTCAGAAGGAGATTTACAGAGAGAAGTTGTACATGTACAACCTCATTTTATGTAGAACTAGGGAAGGATATTTTTCTGAAATAATTGGAAGCTGCAGTAACAACTGGCGTGTCCTGTTTGCCACAGTAACAGATGAACAAACCTCGCAACTAGCTGCCGTTAGAACTCATTTCCACATCCAAGTGTATGAGTTTGCGATTATTCCCTTTAATGAGAAAGTTCAGGGCTTAAAAATGCTATCAATTCTACAATGCAAAAAATAACCTCAAACCACGCACACTTAGAGCTGACTACACTTGTGCCGCTGGTAACTGACAAAACTGTCCAGAGAATCAATCACCATAGTTCATCTACATGCTCGACTCCATGTGGGACTGTCAGATTTCTAAAGTCTGTGCTGACATTTTGTTAGGACCACTCATCTCACAGTTAACATGTCGCTTCAATGCTGGACATTCGCCAATGTCTTTGAATAACTGGCGGTCATAAAAGGCTCTCTAAAGAAGAGCATGTCTTGATACCGGCGTACTGGATCATTACCTAGAGCCATCTCTGATCTGCCATTTTGGGGCAAAGTCTTGAAAAGGTTGTTTAACCAAACAGCTCACTGATTTCCCTCTTAATCAAACAACTCATTGATGTTTTCGCAGTCAGTAGTTTTACGACCCATCACAAGCATGAGACTAGCTGTTTCAGGTGAGCAATGACATCCACCTGAACACTGACGCGGCGCAAAGCCTCAGTCTTAATTCTGTTAGATTGAGTGCTGCTTTTGACACTTGTCGATCATGGACGCCTCTAACAGAGACTACAGATGGACTGGGTGGTGCATCACTGGCACTGCCCTAAGACCTGGTTAAAGAGTGCTATATTGGAAGAGCGGAAGTATTGTTGCCAGTTATATTGTTAACTGTGTCTCAGAACAGGATGCCCTGCCTGTGGGGTGCCCCAAGGTCATCCTGGGACCGCTTCTGTTCAAAACTCTACATGCTGCCGTTAGTTCAGCTTGATCCGCAGCGAGAACGTGTCCCTATCAACAATGATGGCAGACGAGCACTCAGATCTACCCTGTTTCACTGACGGCAGGTGAATATGGACCAGTGGATTCACTCTGTCAATGCATCCACAGTCAGTGTGTGGATGTAATAACAACTTTCTACAGATGAGAACTCAGACAAGACGAAATGCATCGTCTTTGGCACAGAACCAAGAGAAAGTGTTCACAGTCACCTCCCAGAGTCTCGCTCCTAAAACCTACACATTCAAGTTAGAAATCTGGGACTCAATAATGCGACTCAAGACTTGAACTTTAACAGGCCGTCAAATCAATAACATCAGCAGCCTTTTATCACAAAAGTATAGTGTCTAAACCAGACTTGGAAAGACTTATCCATGCGTTTGTCTCCAGTAGATTAGACTACTGTAACGGCCTGCTCACTGGCCTAATCATGGGGAATCTGCGTTTGTTTTATGCAGATGAAATCTGGAACAGTCTTCCTGAAGATAGCAATGTTATAATCTAAGCTAAAAGCATTTTTGTTTAGCTGTGCATGACTGAAAGGATTTTATTTGCACTCTTCTCTTCAAATAATTGTAACATCTCACCATGAACAGAAACAGAATTCCTAAACAAATGTGCTCCAGTGAACAATGGTCATGATAAACCATCTTGCTCTGTTTCCCCTCACACACTTCGAAAACCTGAAATGAATTCTCTAACTTGAAAAGGATCTTCCAAGGATAATGACTTATCATACTTTTATATTTTACTTATACTTCATTCTTTATTTTGCACTACATCACGAAAGACTCATTCCTAGAACTCATTCACCGACAAAGGCAATAAGTTCTTGAAGTGATGCGACTGTGGGTTAGAATACATTTATTTCACTTTTAGTATGAATTATAACTTAAGCCATTGTGCCCCATGTACTTCAAGACTGCAGAGTATGTGCTTGGTATGGACACTGCCACACAGATCTTCTGCCGTCAGCTGGAGGAGATCGACCACATCTTCAGCGACTCTGGACAATGCAGTGGACAGTGGAGACATGACCCAACGCACTTTGGCCACTCAGTTTGATGGTTGTCAACCAGAAGAGGAGGATCAAGCCATGATTAACTAAGTCGTGCCTGAGAAGATTCCCACTGAACAAAAGACGCTCTTGCACAACAGAATCATGGGCCTTGATTAAATCTGACATGATAGTCCACAGAGCACGTCTTAAATACATCCAGGTGCATTGGCATTTGGGAAAAAATACAGACAGCTAAATTAAGACAAGAATCTTTTGCATTTGAGATTAGCATATTTCCGCAATTTAAAATGTGAATTCAGTTTGAAGATCTTGCAGCTCTAATTATTATACAAGATTAAGATATATAGATCAATAGGCAATGCAACATGTCCCAGACCTTTTCAGTCGCAGTAGTCTGGTTTTTGAAGAAGACCGGTTAGAGCTCCTCCAGCGTAGGGTTAGGGAGACATTAGGTTATTGTCTTCAGCATTTGACCCATTTCCTGCATCGTCTGCATGTTCTAATGTGTAAACAGTTCCACCACCCCAGAAGAGACTGTCCTGACAATAACCTGCAGGCTAACAAAGAAAACATATGAACCAACAGTATTAATAGTAATAACTCAATTCATTTCAATTTATTTTTGTAACGCCCAAAATCACAACAGCAGTTGCCTCAAGGGGCGACAGTGGAAAAAACAAAAACAAAAAAATAAATAAATTATGTTCTAACCAGTCAGTTTGTAGGGAAATCAATAACAGATTACAGGAGGTATCCACAATCATGTCAGCCCAAAATACTTACTCTTAAATTACTGTCCATCATCTAACAAACTTTGTCAAATCAGTATTATTCATTCCTTAATCCTATACAGTCACGAAATACAAAAGGTGCAAATCATTCCATTCTATCATTCACACAATTAAAAGCATTAGTTGGAGGCTTGAACTATGTGATTTACAAGTAAATATATTATTTAAAAATGTGTTTTGCTTGTGCAAAGATTAATACATGTAAAATGCATGCCATTTTACCTCCAAGCTACAGTGGCCACTCTGGCCAAATGTGGTCGTGAAAACGTAATTGTTTCTTCCTCGTAGCTTTAGCAATTGTGGACATCTTTTCTGCTAAAAGTAGAAATATAATGATGTTTGTTGTCAAGCTGACCGAATACAGAAGTTTTAATGGACATTTCAACGCGTTAGTTGCAGTTTACGGGCAAAACTTTCCCTCAAATCACTGTGGGTCATACATTAAAAAACAAACTTCTTTTACAGTTTTTGGGAGCGTTATGCCCCTTATTTTATGACAACACGTGTGCATTAATAAACTTATACAGTTTAAAGCGTGTATTTACATGTTTTCCTCTGCTGTCGGGACAAAACATCTGAGCAGCAGACGTGTGAATGTGAATGGAAAACTGAACCCAATCAAACGAACACACATTTTGACATTGTATATTTGGAAGAAACACAATTGAATTACACTGAACATCAACAAACTAACAAAATTCTGTCATAAAAAATCCTTTTTTTCATGATACAGAGCAGAAGGGGAGGGCAATATTGATCTCAAGCCGAATAGTTTTGTATGTAAGGATGAAGAAGGCAGATATGTACTGGTGAAAGGGAATATTAATGGAAAGGTTTTCACCCTTTTTAAATGTTTATGCTCCACCAGGGGGTGATATCACTTTCTATGCTGATGTCATGGACCTGATTGTGAACCACTCTGAGGGAACCCTAATATGTGGCGGCGATTGGAATCTTCGCATTCAGCCTACACTGGACGTGTCGAACTCAAGAGGCACTGGAGGAACAATTAACAAGAAGTTCTGTATCTTATTGGACTATAGGAATGATTGACATATGGAGGGAAATGAACCCTAGGTCACGCCTGTATACTCATTTTTCAAATCCACATACACTCTATTCCAGAATAGACTACTTTTTTGTTCTCAATAAAGACGGATCTAAAATCACTGAGGTAGACATAAGACCTAAATGACCATTCTCCTGTCTACATTACTGTAGACTTGGAGGAAAGAAGAAAAAACACACTTTGGAGGTTCAATGTCAGCCTGCTTAATGACCCTTTGTTTAGGGAAAAATGTCCAACATTAAGACTTATCTTATTCTGAATGTGGACTATCATATCTACACCTCAATTATGTTCAAAAGAATGGAACAATTACTCCCAATTCTAATCCACAATGATCAGACAGGATTTATTGACACAGAGCAAACACAAGACAACATAAAACGAGCCAAATACAAAAACAACAAAACAAAGCCATAGTTATAAGTCTGGACACTGAAAGAGCTTTTGATTCTGTTTGCTGGCCATATTTAATTAAAGTGCTAAACAAATTTCAAATCAATGGTTTAATTATAAAAAATATTGGGGTTGTTTACAATGATCCAACATCAAGAATTAAAATCAATGGTCATCTGACAGGCCCATTGACTCTGGAAAGAGGGGTGAGTCAGGGCTGCGCCTGGTCTCCCCTCCTGTTTGCTTTGTATTTGGAACCATTGAACCAATTTATTAGACAATCAAAAACAATTCACCGTGTTACAATTGAAGGGACGGAACATAAAATTGCCTGCTGCAGATGATGTTCTATTGTATTTGACCAAACCAAAGAAATTTCCATACTCAATGTGATGCATTTTCTACAAGAAGTTGGTCCAATGTCTGGATACAAATTAAATGTACAAAAAACGGAAATGATCTCATTCTGGGCCCCCCTCTGACCTTCAGAAAGACCTTTCCATTTAAATGGCAAACGGAATCTCTGAGATATTTAGAAGTGGTCCTCCATAAAGAACTATCAACAATCTTAGAGATAAACTATGGTCCTCTTTTCTACAGTATAAAGAAAGATCTTGAAAAATGGACTCTGATCACATACTTAAGTCTAAGTATAAGGATTGAACCTATAAAAATGAAGGTTTTGTCCAGGTTTCTCTATCTGTTCCAGAGTCTTCCTGTTTCCATCCCCAATCGGCTGTTTGAGTGGAATAAAACAATCTCAAGATTGATATGGCAAGGAAAATAAAAACGTATACAATTCAAAACTTTACAATTCTCAAAAGAAAAAGGAGGCGGGGTTTATCTTGTCTGAAAAATTACTTTATTTCAGCTCAGATCAGAGCGTTGCTGGTGTGACCCAGAATATGAAGCTAAATGGAAAAATATTGAGAGTAATGCTGTGCCGGGGGTTCCTGTACAGGCCTTACTGGCAGATGACAGACAGTTGAGTCATTTGGGGGAGGTGGAGGACCCTTGGGTGAAGTCTGTTCTTACAACATGGAAGGAGCTGATCAAAACAAACAAACCAAACAAAGATGTTCAAATCTTAAAACTGGTTGGGTTACGATCAAAATGTCCCACCTAACAGCACAGACTCAAGATTTAAAGTCTGGACAATAAAAGGTCTAAAGGTCTTGATTGACCAGATTGTAAAGGAGAATCATCTGAAGAGCTTTGATTAGTTGAAAGAATCCTTTGACTTATAGTAACAGGACTTTTATAGAATAAGATATAAGAGTGGGAAAGTAAATGTACATCTCAGGGGAAAACCACAAAGTCACATGTTTGGAGGGAATTCTGTTGGAAAAGTGTGTCTTGCTTCTTTATAACCCCATGTCAAAGTGCCCATTACTCACAGGGAAATGCAGACTGTTGGAGAGGCTGTGGCAGCAGGAGGCAAACCACTATCATGTGTTTTGGGATTGTCCTGTTGTTCATGATTGCTGTGTTCACAAGTTTTGGACTAGAGATCAACAAAGCCTTGCAGACAATTTATGACAATCAACCATCCCAATGACTTCAGAGCATATGTATTTGGGCCTCAGGACTCCTGCCATGGACACATATGGTAGTTATCTCTGGAACACCCTCACTGACAGCAGTGAAAAAGGCTCTAACTAACAAATGGATGACACAAAATGCACCAACAATCAAGGACTGGACTGATATTATAATTGTACATTCGTAAAATGGATGAATACAGACTTTGACGAAATGAGGACTTTTTTCTTGGGTTCCTATGCGCATAATTTTTTTCTTCTTTCTATTTTTATAATTTGTTGGATGTCTACTTTTTAAAAATTGATATCTGATCCTCTCTGGTCTGTTTCCCTTTCACGGTTTTTGTTTTTTATGTGTCTTTAAATTGAAAAAATAAAAAACATTTAAATATAAAAAATAAGTACATTTCTGCCCTCTTCTTTATATTCAAAACTGTTCAAAAGCTATTCGTTTGTAATCAGTATTGCAACTCCCCTCTTATGTTTGCCTCTGTATGATGAATAGTGTGATTTTTTATAGCAAAATGTGGTTAGTTTTTCATGTTCAATGTTATTAATGTAAAAAAAAAATTATTATATATATATATATATTATATATATATATATATATATATATATTTATATTTATATTTTATATAATATATATATATATATATATATATTATATTTTAATATATATATTATATTATATATAATCATATATATATATAATTAATAATTATAATGCCTACTCTTTCTTTCAATTTGTGTTAAAATTTTGGACGTTATGATTTCAGTATGCCATTGTTAAAGGATGCTCTTTTTAAAAAATCTGATTCCATTGGATTGATTGTATTGATTTTGCCATTGATAGATTCTGAATGCTTTTAGACTCTTGAGCACAGCAAAAAAACATAACAACCACAGAAACAGGAATAAGATGAAATTATAACAAAAAAGGGTTCATGCTGAAAACATGCACCGAACCCAAAACCTGATCATACTAATGATGGAAAAAGTGGAGGGAAGTCCATTCCTAATGAAGGGCCTCCGAAAGCCCCCATGCCCCACTACAGAGTTTATGTACCAAAGCAGACAGCCAACATGGAGCATAAAGTCTGATGTCAGAAACAAACAAAAATCACATCACTATTGTCAGTCTCTTCAAATCAATAGTAATGTATCACCATGTGATCACAACCCGAACTCACATATCCCATGCTGGTGGCTCCATCTCTTGTTACTGTTCAGTTCTCTGTGTTCTCCATCTTCCTGAGGATCACATCTGCTTCTCGTGGTGTTCAGAGCATGTGCGTTTTACCTTTGTATGTCACCAGAAGAGTTGCCGGGAAAGAGAACCCATGTTTTCTCTTACTGAATTCCTCACCTTCATGACGCGCTCCTTCACATGGTGGTTAAGAAACCTCATAATCAGTTTACGTAGTTTCTCAGTTGCTGGTCTTGGTTTGTGTCGGCGAGGCGCTCTTTCGATTGCGATGGGGGGAAGACTTCCACTCCAGAACCTTCAAGCAGCTCAGGGATGATCTTCTCAAAAAAACTTTCTGTATCTTGTCCCTCCTCTCCCTCCGAAATCCCCACAAGCCTGAGGTTGAGTTTACGCAATCTGGACTCCAAATCCTGGGTCTTATTTTTCACATTATTATTCTCCATGTGCAACGTCATCACCTTCGCCTGCAATCAGGCGATTTCTTCAACTCGGGCTGTACCAAGCACTGATCTTATTTTGTCCCTCAGTGCTGCCATATCACGATGCATTTCAATTTTATTTTCATGTATCATAATGGCCAATCACGTAAGGTGATCTCCCCTCCACCTTCGGACAAGTGCGAGCTTGGAGTTCGGGGACGGAGCTTTGTTCAGCGGCCGGGAGCGGGCTGCTAGCTGCTGCGTCAGGCCTGTTAGCCATGTTAGCCCTGTTAGCTGGTGAGGCGGGCTGTTTTTCACCGGAGCCGTGGACTATCAGCTTTGTTTGTTTAGTGCCCGTAGCGCCACCAGGCTTGTGTCCACCGCATTTGCTCATCTCTTGCTCCTATTTTTCAAGAATAACTTCGGCAGCAATGGAGCGAACTGGTGGAGCACACCTAAAAATCTAAGGTTGCATTCAAAATACAAATTGAAGCGGACTCGATTGGGGACCAAAGTTGCAACATAGTATCATCCTCTGAGCTGGACCTGTTTGCATTCACAATACACTATTAGCCGTCGAACCATATGTGCTGTAATACACCTCTTCCCTACACCTGTAGAGGCGCTGTGTTCAATATCCGGCAAAGGAATGACAGGGAAACATGAGTGAGAGACCCACAGCGCTGCCTGATCAGCTTCACATAAACTAACTTGGCGTGGGACTTTAGCAGTGTTTGGATTTATTCTTCAGCTTTTGCGGATTCATCCCACAACCTGCCCCACGCGCACACAACTTGCCCCATGTGTGCACAACCTGCCCCATGTGTGCACAAACTGTCCCACGTGTGCACAACACTCCTTTATGTTGAATTCGATCGGGTTGCGCCATGCCCTGCTCTCATTTCAGCTCTCAGGGACGCCATGTCTCGCTTAATTTCACGTAGCCTTCCGTAGCTCCCGTCATGTTACCTGGCTTGTGTTTTTCATGTTTACTCATCTCTTGCTTCTCATTTCTTGCAATTATGTGGGGGAAATGGTGATTTTTAAGGCAAATATCGGCAGCAGTGGAGCGAGTGTGTGACTCTCGCCTGACGTCATAACTGGAAGTGATAAAGTCTATTTTTGATTGAATATTTCGCATATTAATATGTATAACTCTAAGACCTTTCCTTTATTCAAATTTTGATATATTTAAATCATTGTTTTGCACATTATCTAATTGAGTATTTTCCAAGGGCAGGCTGTTAGTAGGTATAATGTTGATTAGATATGAATTGTTAGTGGTCTATTTTGACTCTATTCCATTTATTATTCACTACATAATTGTGAGGCTTGTTCTCACCCGCTGATTCCTGTCCCGTTTGATACCGGGCAATAGAGTGTTGGGCAGGTTGAAGCAGGTTGAAGTCACCATACCTGATTGTCGCACATTGACTGCTGCAGATGCAAGGTCAATGTTTTAAGGATTCATATAATCAACAAACAAAACAAGACTCAATGTCTGCTTTACTGTCAGCTTTTTCTGCATTTATTTTACTTTTCAGCGCCTTCACATCTCCTAATTTAATACATTTGCGTCGGAAAACGTTAAATGCATTATGCACTGGAAATTTTGGGTCTTGACAGGAGAGCCATGCATCAATAAATGCTTTGCTAAGTCTGTCGACTCAACAAATAAAGTTATCATCAATGGAAATATGGCGGTTTGTCGTCAGATCAAGTCACCGTTTGGTGAGGAATGAATATTTTGTAAGTCTATGGATAAGAGCTCTTCACGGGTGTAAGAGAACGCGGACACACAATTTACGCACAAAAACAGACAAAACAAAGATTACCGAAAAACCAGGGCATCCGTCTGCGGCGCCAGCTTGGATCATCTAATGGTAATGGTTGCATCTAGACACGTCCAAAGTGCAGAATGAACAATTTGCTATAAAAATCAGGGCGTTTATTTCTGACCGAGGCTTGACCTCATAAGTACATTAGTTGCAACTCTGCTAAAGCCGTGCCAATAAGCCTTCTTAAAGAGGATTTAAGTCTGGACTAGCTTTTGCCCACTGAAGGCAGTAAGCCCACTCTCACATAGGAAGTTCATATCGGCAAATGTTAATTGAAGCTCACATTACAATTTCCTGTAGGACATGCTCATTCAGTCAAATATCTGTATGAATTATGCAGGCTTTTAAACTACTCTTGAGCATCCTGACCTTGATATTTCTAATGAAGCAATGGTATAGGTTTATTTTTGTAAAGCCCAAAATCACAACAGCAGTCCCCTCGCAGGGCTTTCCAAAATTCTTGATTTTACTAGCAAGAAGATAGAAAATCAAACAATGAAACAATCATTGGTCAATAGCAGAGAAGCAGTTTTACCAGTGTTTACAGATATTAATCAAATGGATAACTGTCCTAGAACATCCCCTGTCCTAGCAGAGGTCATACAGGGGGATAAGGAATGTCCAGCGAGGTGAGGAGCAACCAGTGAGGTGAAGAGCATCTAGTCAATATCCAGACAAGTGAGGAGCATCCAGGGCGATGAGGCGCTCCAGGTCCACAGGTCAATATAGTGGCATCTAAAGTTCAGTCATCCCTTGAGCTGCAGTAGCCAGGCATCTGAAACAGTAAAACTCCCCAAAGGGGAGTTGGAGAAAATACATGTGAACAGCAATGAACAAACTACAGGTGGGCTAAAATATAGAATATTGTTGATAGTTGTAAGCAACCTGCAGATAACCTCTGGGCTTTGCCATGGTGTGCTGGACATTTGGCTTTTCGTTGCTGATATCTTACCATCCCCTTTTTACCAGTCCACATACCTTTGGGGGTTTTATGATGTCTCTGCCACAAGCAGATGCTTTGTGCTTTGAAATTTGGAATAAGAACTTCCGGTTATGGCGCAGACTCACTAGTAACACAGCTACGCCCCGCTGCTGATATCTGCCTTTAAAATCTCCTTTTCACCCACAAACCGAGAAGCAAGAAACTGTAAGAGATTACTAAACCCGGAAAGGGCAAGGGAGGCGATGCTTTGGGAACTAAGCAATTTATAATAAAGGACTGTAACCTCAGGGAAAAACCGACATCCCCACAAGCTAACAAGGAGGGGCCGCCCGCAGAGTCTAGTCTCTGACAGGGATCACCAGAACCCGCAGAGGACAAACCGGAAAGAGGACATAACAGCTTTTCAACAGGAGGTCCTTGTGTTACGTAAAGTGCAGTGTGGTATAGCTTTGTTGAGAGCTGAAGTCAGAGAGGGGAACAGCGAGCCAAGATTCGCAAAAATTGAGGCGGAGATACTGGAGCTGTGAGTGGCAAGAGGAGGAGGGGGTGGTGTGTACTTCGTCGAGGTGGAAGAAAACATCTCGGACATTATGGACGAGCTGCGTGAGGTCAAAACCGAGGTGGTTAAACTCCAGGTGGAGAACAAAAATATGAAGAGCAAGACTGTTGATTTGGAGTCCAGATCAGGCAGGGACAATATCAAACTTGTGGGGTCCCAGAGGGCAAGGAAGGAGATGACCCGGAGGGCTTCCTCCAGAAGATAATTCCAGAGCTTATAAGACCAGCAGCTGATAAACCATGAGGCCTGATATTGACGTACCATACGAGACAATGAGAAAAGTTTCGCCACGTCTGTAGGGAACTGAGGAAGAGAAAAAATAGACATGGCTTTGCACATCCAATGACCCTTCTGGTGACTTTTGAAGGTAAAAAACATGTGCTTAACACACCAGCAGAGGCCGAAGTGCTCCTCAGAAAAATACAAAACACAGAGAACTGAACAGCAACAAGAGAAGGATCCATCACGAGAGGCATGTGAGTTTATGTAATGATTTCATAATAAGACATTGATGAAGTTTTGAAGACACTGGTTTTTGCATGACATATTTGTTTCTGGCATCTGACTTTGTTACATTCTAGAAGCATTATATCGGCTTGAAGGGGGCAGAGCAGAAAAATCTTCATTAATTTTCTCCCGCTTGTTCCCGTTAGGGGTCGCGGGTGACTGGAGCCTATCCCAGTGCCTTTGGGCCTTATGCGGGGTACACCCTGGACAGTGGCCAACTCGTCGCAGGGTTAACACAGAGACATAGACACACAGAGACAACCATTCACTCTCACATTCATTCACTAGGGCCAATTTACAGTTGCCAATTTACCTCACACATGCATGTGTTTGGACGGTGGAGAGGAAGCCGGAGAACCCCGGAGAGAACCCACAGGTAACACGGGGAGGACATGCAGACTCCACCCAGAGAGATCATGTAATGTTCGCCCAGGAATCGAACCCATGATTTCCTTCTTGGGAGGCGAGAGCTCTAACCATAGGAAAAATCTTACTATGAATAATTGTCCTTTTTTTGTACACAGTATGCAATGCAAACAGCATATTGAACCCAATCAAACAATCAAAAATATTAACAAAACTGAGAAAAGAAAAATATGGACTTTATATATTTACAAGAAACACATTTAAGTGACATAGAACATAAAAAACTAACCAAAATTGATTTCAAACCAAATAGTTTTTGAACAAAATTTTGAATGAAAGGAAAAAGAAGGTAGATATGTACTGGTTAAGGGAACTATAATTGGAAAGGTTTTCATTCTGCTGAATGTGTATGCTCGACCAGGGTGCGATATCACCTTTTGTTTTTTTTATACATATTTTATTTTTTTTCGAATTTATAAACAAGAACGTATACAAAACACAGAACACAAAACGACCAGAGGGAATAAATCAAAAGAAAACACAAATAGATCGCAACTTAACATAAACCCAAACAAATTCACAGCCTGTTTAAATTAAAACGAGAGTCCCATTTGGTCCAAAGTAGGTCACATTTGTCCAATTCTAAATTAAGTCTGAATATCATTTTTTCCATCTGTCTATTATCCGTCACCAATGTCAGTCCCTGAATCATTGGTGATGTTTGTGTCATCCATTTCTTTAGTGATGGCCTTTTTTTCCTGCACTGAACAAAAGCTACATTCCAAAAGTATCCACGCTGTATTGCTATCCATGGCAGGATGTACATAAGCGTACATAGTTCTAAAGTTCAGGAGGGATGAAAGATGTCAAAAATAGTCTGCTGGACAGATGCTATTAATCATTTTCAGGTCCAATAACCACCGAACGACTGGACCAATTCCAAACACCCGTGACTAGTGGGCTTTGCCTCCTGCCTGCCACATCTCTTCCAACAGTCTGCATTTCCCTGTGAGTCAATTGGGCACTGTTGACAGGGTTATAAAGAAGCGACACACATTTATCTGCAACCAGAATATCCCCTCAACATATGTCGACTTTGGTTCTCCACTGAGATGACATATACTTCTATACTTACTTTGCGGTGTGCTGAACTTGGCAAAGACAGGCATTGTCGCAGCACTACGTAATATTTCTGCGTCCGCTGCCCAATCAGATCAATGCTGAACTGTACAGTCCGCCTGTTCAGCATCCAATCGCCTGGTTATCTACTTGGGTGCCCTCAAAACGCAATGTAGTCTTTGTTGAAAATTGCGAGTGCGTTTTGGGGAGAAGTCCCGGCTCATACAGCAGGATGGCATCCATCCAAACTTCAGAGGGTACATCCCTTTATAGTTCGGAATTTGACCATAGCCTTAGTCGTCTAAAGATGACCACCCAGGGTGATAGCCCGACATGGGTGCAGGGCACTCAGTTGTAAGACGCCCTCTCGTTCGCTGAGCGTCTCTCCTCGCGCTCTGTCACAGAATTTAAGTGCTCCCAGACTCAAGGCAGATAGAGACTGTGTTGTGTACCTCGTGCAAATACTTGCCACAAAAGATCAAACCTCAGAAAAGCTATTTCAGGGGTCAGACCCAAAGAACATAATAAATAATAGCATCTCTTAACTTTTTAGACCCCCAGGAGCACAGGCCAAGGTGGGAGTTGTTGGCAGTTAACTCACGCTCATAAGTCCTTTCGACATAACCAATACACCACTTTATACACTTTCTTGCTTTGGGTAGTGCCAGTATCCAACCATGCATCTAATTTCCACCCTAAATCCCATTCTCATTTTTTCTGAGCGAATCTCTCATTTGTAAACAACCATGCGCGAGTGCGGGATCGACGATACCACCGTGTTCTTGTCCTCCGCAGCACCTGATTGATGCAGAACCAAAAAAGTCAGGCACAGTCGCAGCTGTTCGTTGCCGTGCCGATTCTGTAGTATCTACCACCTCGTCCTGAATCCCACCTAGCTGCAGAGTTTTTAACAGATTATCCGACCTCCCAGCGTTACGACCTAGCCTATCCTCGGCAACTTGCGCCGTTCTCCTCTTAGGCGAGCTCACCTACACATCAAAAGTATCCTGATCAGTGCGAGACGATTTTCCGAACCGCCTGCTTATCCATGTACAACGTGAAAACTTATAAGCGTCTCTCCTTCTAAAGTAATTCCTCTTCACATACGCAGCAATCCCCTTTCTCCTCTTGCATTACTCCCTCAGCTTAGATAGCATTGCGGCCCCGGGCCTTTAGTGCGCTTCTACAACCAATAATGATAAAAAAAAAACAAGCTCACAGTCACAACGCAAATCCCTAGATCCTTGCTTTTTACAACAATTTCACCGCTTCCTCGCAACCTTTTCTTATATCTAGTATGGCGATTCTTCTACATAGAGATTTAGTGACCTCATCTTCCCCCACAACTCTTTTCATTTCATTTACTGCCTCGCTATAGCCGTCAGATCACGTTCCTAATTCACCATTCCTTGAAGTTCTCGTTCTTATTCCTTAACAACTCTACCTCGCTAGCCCCACTCACATAGAATAAAAAATATCGTCCAACCAATCCCCCATATTACTCTCAGTTCAGAATTATGATCAGCTTCTCCCACTCCGCAGTCAGCCATGACTCTAAAATGGTACATCGAGTGCATGTCACTTTGCCCACGAGTATCCCATTCCCCGCTCTTCACCCCAACCCCACCCTCCAGTTAGGCCACCCATGTTTCGTTCATATCCATCGTATCTACACAGATCCCTCCCGCCCCCACTGATTTCGCGCTGAGCTGCCCCAATCTATGAACGACGCTCATCCCCAATCTACCCATAGAGTGATGCCATCAACCCTGTTGCATCCCGTATCACTCGCAGCCTAGACTCCAATGGAGATCCTCTGCTATATATCGCCCTTTCTTAATCTTTTGCGAAGCCTCCGAGTCAAAGCAGCCTTATGGTCAATATCCGCCCACAAACGCGCCCCTCACGCGCGCGATGCCATCCAATGAAGAACTGCCGTCACAATTCACACTAACCAACATGTCTATATAAGAAAAATACTAGAAAAGAACCAGTGCGCGTCTACCTCGCCCACTCCTCGGTCTCGCCAAGTCTTGGGTAATCTCTCTATAAATCCGGATTAAATTTGAAGGACCATTCCACCTGTCTCAGTCTGCTCCTATATTGAAGCGCATGGACATAACGTGCCTATGTTAAAGGCCAAACCAGATATCCCTCAATATCCAATATATCTGTCCTGCAAAACATAGACCGAGTCTGAGAACACTTATATCAGCGTAGAATTAGCTATCCACTCTCAGCACTGCACAACAGTAAACAAGCATACACGTCGCTAGGTCAGACCTGGCGACCGCGCCCACTCCCCGAGACACTCACTCTAGCCAATCTAAGATTTTTCTTCTATTCTATTTAACAAATCAACGAAATCATAAAACAATCAGAGATAAATTAGATGAACCACCCTCCTCCCACTATTCCCACTACTTGAACCAAGCCCAAGCTTGACTAAACTAGTGTCCCATCATAAATCCATCAGTGACACTAAGAAAAGTTCCACGTCTATGCTTGATCAAAGCAGAGAGAACTTCAGCCATTGATGTCCTCTAAAACGTCATCTTGTCTATCTAAGCACCTTCCGACTTCCAAGCAGCGACTCCTCGAAAGACAGTTCTCCCCCCGTGAATAAATACTGAAATTCTAAATATATTACATCATCAATATACCCTTCACCTAAAAAGTGGTGACTGCTGTCCATACAGTCCTTCAAACATGCAGTACATTAAACCGCCTTCTGGGAAATAAGCCATCATCTTCGATCCTGCCTCCTGCACCAGGGATAAGCCTTACAGACCTATTTCAAATCTCCCCTTTGTCTCTAAACAATCCTTGAAAGAGTTGTAACGTTAAACAACAATTTGTCGCCATTCGACAGGACAGATAACTTAATTTGAACGGTTTTTCCCAGTTGTATCAGGGTCCACGAGCCCCCCACACACATGAAAACACTGCACTAGTTAAAGTCACTACAGACTGATTTGTTCTCGTTAGCGTAGACTATGCGCGACCTCCGCAGCTGGAGCGTACGAGGTGCTACAATCCTTGGTCTGTAGTTGGACCTCAGATGCAGCACTTCGTACACCAGTCGAACACCCACAACATTCTACTGCATGAGTCGTTACAGCTATGCGATATGATGAACTGTATGACGGTGTCAGAGGCCCCGCTCCTCAGCCGGCTTTAATCATTACCCTATCTGACATAGGTACCAGTTTGTTAATGTAAACCAGAGCTCTTCACCCTGTTCTAAAGTAACCTACGGTGTGCCACAGGGTTCAGTCTCTCGGTCCAATTCTGTTTACTCTTTATATGCTGCCGTTTAGGTCACATGATCAGAAAGCATAGCATTCACTTCCACTGCTCTGCAGAAGAACACACAGCGTTCTATTTATCAATGAAACCCTGATCAGATCCGATCAAGCAGAGCAGACTTGGTGCTTGTGTGAAGGATATATAAAACCTGGATGACACTTAATTATCTGCTTCTTAACCCTGAAAAAAACAAGGTCATACGTACAAGGCCCTAAATCATCTACGAGACGCTTTATCGGAGCAGATAGTCACACTGGACAACGTCAGTGTGGCCTCCAGCTCCACTGGAAGAAACCTTGGAGTCTTATTTGACCAAGAGCTCTCATTCAAAGCGCACATAAATCAAGCCTGTCAAACAGCCTATTTCCATCTGCGTAATATAGCCAAAATCAGAAAAATCTTGCCTAAAGCGATGCTGAAACACTTGTCCATGAGCTTGTAACATCATAGATTAGACTACTGTAACTCCTGCTGCAGCGTGTCCTAAAAGTGCCATAAAAAGCTTTCAACTGGTTCAAACATGCAGCGCAGCAAGATTACTAACAGGAACTAAAAGAAGAGAGCACATTATGACCGGTGCTCGAGTCTCTTCACTGGCTCCTGTCGAGTTTAGAATCAATTCAATTCAAAACTCCTCCTCCTGACTTACAAAGCCATAATGACCTGGGCCCCATCCTACCTCAAAGATGCTATAGTACCTTATCATCCAAACAGACCACTTCGCTCTCAAAATGCTGGACTTCTGATGGTCCCAAGAGTCTCTAAAAGCACAGTAGGTAGGGTAGAGCGTTTAGCTCCCAAGCTCCTGTGTTGTGGAATCAGCTCCTGTCCAGCTGTTAAAGAGGCCGACACAGTCCTCTGTCATTTAAGACCAGGCTTAAAACGTTCCTCTTTGAAATGGCTTGGTCAGGCCAGTTAGGAACAGAAATAAGAACCTACAGTTCCCAGCTAGTGCTGCCCTAGGAGCAACTATGCTGGGGCAAGTATGGCACTATCCTCTGTTTCCTAATACTTTTCTATCAAACAATATTTAATATTAGATTTCACTGGCAATTTGATCATCGCTTTCCTTCTTTTTCTCCCATTTCCCGACTGGAGTGGAGCAGGCACAACGCGAGGACCTGTGGATCCAGATGCTTCTCATCTGCCTGGAGAAACGGCGTCTCTACTCCATATGAACGGTTCTTCATTAGCCTCAAAGAATTGTGCTTCCCTCCTGAGTGGGTCCAGCTCCACCGTGTATCTGCAAATTGGGCGTGCCCTCCTGTCCGTCCGAGGGAGTCGGAGCCTCTCCTTCACTGTCGGAATCCCTACAGGTTTCTACTTTTCCCAAGAGGTTTAATAGTTTTTCCTGGCCGAGAAGGAGGGTCTAAGGACAGGGGAGCTTGGGACATCTGTCTAAGGACACGGGATGCGCTGGACATTTCCAAGTCCCTATGAACACTGTTTATTTTGTTTTCCACTGTAGCCCCTCGAGGCAACTACTGTTGTGATTTTGGGCGTTACAAAAATGAATTGAATTGAATTGATTTACATTTGTACAATTTAGATATTAATCCCCTCGAAAGTTTTGATTTATATGCTTTAATAAATATTTCAGTCAAAGGGCTATGATTGTCATTATACTTTTTGATTTCTTGATTATAATAACTCCTTATTTGTAAATACCTATAAAAGTCCTGTTTCTCTAAGCCAAAGGATTCTTTCATCTCATCAAAGCTCTTCAGATGATTCTCCTTTACAATCTGGTGAAAGACCTTTAGACCTTGAGTCTTGTAAACCAACCAATTTAAGATTTTGTTTAATTTGTATATCTCTATTCGCGCCCTGTATTTCCAAAACAGTTATTTCAGCTCCTAATTTTTGTATTTTGCTCTTCTGACAAAAGAAGGAAATTGAGGGTGTCCAAAAAGGAATGTATATTGTCTTCTTTATCGTCTGCGGATTATTATTATTTTTTTTTAACACAATTCAAATACTTTGAATTGAATTTGGTTTTGTTTAGTTAAAAGTATAATTTTGTCTATCCCATATTTTTAAAAATTGTTCCTTCAGCTTATTGAGTGACTGCATTCCATTCGGAGGGCCGCACAGGTTGCATTCCCTTCTCCGATTTTGTCTGGTCGGTAATCCTCAGCCTTGTCATTTAGTCAGGATTCGTCTTGGATGTTTCCATCTCTCTTGGCTTTCACAGGTCACATTTCTTGTCCGATTTTTGTCATTCAAAGTTCAGTTTGTAGATAATTCTCGTGTGATTCCTCCTATTACTTTTGGTATTCCTCAGTTTTGTAATTTTTTCGATATTCGTCTTCAAATGTTTCCCTATCTCTTAGAGTGTCAGAAGAAGTTGTGGGGATGTTGGAGTTTTGTGTCATCGTCATAGCGACTGTACAGAATACAGCCATGCATTACGCAGACCGTCATGGCAACTAGGGCTTTGTGACATCCTGTATAGGAGGAAATTCGGACCTACAAATCAGGGAGCACTGATTGTGAGACATATTTGTACTTGATTTTGTGGTTTTATATTGAGGTGTGAAAAAGTGCTTTTGCTTTAGATGTGTCACTTGGTTGATGGTGACTCATCAAGGAAAACTTAAAGGCAAATAAACACTGGTGATACCACATGTTTGTCATTTATTTGGATATTCGTTCACCCACATGTCATTAATTTCCTGCATGCTATGTGACATAATCTGTCATGGAAACTCGTGTTCGAATTTTCGTGATTCGGGAACTATAGTGTATTTTTCACAATTGGCCAGCAGGGGCGCAATAATGCTCACAAACACATACAAATAATTCTGCCGCAAACATGCTTCATCTGATTGGGTTTGAATTTGAATCATTTGTACACCTCCCAACACTGATTACAATACAGCCATTATGATAGGTGCGGAATGTTTGATGATGTTGCGGAATGTCGGGGCTTCGCGACATCATCGTCATGCGAACTGTACACAGAATGATGGCTATGCCAGAATATGGCTATGCATTACGCATACGTCATTGTCGTTGCAACTGTGCAGAATATGGACATGCATTACGCAGTTTTTCCTGCATATCTTTTATTTTTTCTTCCTTTGTTTCTTTTTTTCGGAGGCATATAGCAATTAATTTGTCCTCTCAAAGACTGTTTTAGAAGTGCATCCCAAAGCAATGGGGCAGGGACGAAGTTTTCTCCAGTATAATTTTCCTCCAGAATAAGTTCTTAATGTTGGAAATGTTTTCCTTAAACAAAGGGTCATTAAGCAGGCTGGCATTGAACCTCCAAAGTGTGTTTTTTTCATCTTTCTTCCAATTCCACAGAAATGTAAATAGGAGGGCATGATCACTTAGGTCTATTTGTACCTATATCTTCTTCATGTGGATATTTTAGATCTGTCTTTATTGAGAACAAAAAGGTCATCTTTTCTGGATATAGGTTTGTATAAGTAGGCAATTAGAAAAATGGGTATACTGGCGTGCCCTAGTGCTCATTTTCCCTCCATATGTCAATGGTCAATCCTATAGTCTTCTAATAAAGATACAGGCGAACTTCTTGTTCAATTGTTCCTTCCAGTGCCTCTTGAGTTGTCGACACGTCTAATGGTAGGCTGAATGTAAAGATTCCAATCGCCGCCACTAATTAGGATTCCCTCAGAGTGGTTCACAACATCAGCGTAGAAAGTGATATCGCCCCCTGGTTAGAGCAAACACATTTAAAAGAGTGAAAACCTTTCCCATTAATATTCCCTTTGACCAGTACATATCTGCCTTCTTTCATTCCTTACATTCAAAATCTCTGTTCAAAAACTATTCGGTTGTGGAATCAAAAATGCAACTCCCCTAAATCTATTTTTTTTTAATAACAGAATTTCGTTTTTGGTTTCATTTGATTGGGGTTTCAGTATGCCATTCACATTGAAAGGATGCTACTTGTAACACTTCTGATGCGGCCATTGGGTTGATTGTATTGATCCTTCACCATTGATAACTTTCAAATATTTCTAATCTCATCTGGTCGAAAAACAACAAACAACAGTCACACAAGAAACATACGTGAACACAAAACAACTGGCCAAAGACCTAAAAAAGAAAACAAAAGGGTTTAAAATGCTGGAAAACTGGCATAGAACCCAAACCCTGATCAAAGAAAAATATTGTAAAAGGGAGGGAAGTCCAAGCCATTAATGAAGGGGTCCCCCCAAAAAAGCTCCCCAGGGCGCTTCATGGACACCCGAATCCTCGGAAAGAAACTGGATATCTGACCTCATTAACTCACCACCGGCCGTGCCCGCTTGCACCATCTGCAAGATGGCTGCCACTGGGCATCAGCAAGTCTGACAGTCGGTTTAGTCAAAACAGTCATTTTAAACAAATCTGCCAAATTCTTCGTGCTATCTAATGGGGACCATTTCTAATAACTGAGCACGTTCTAAATATAATTTTGTACTACATTCCCTGTAAATTTTTATAATTTTTCAGTGGTTTTATTGACCAAGGCAGCCACCCCCATCTCCACCTCCTCTCAATCCATTGGGCTTCCCAAGGACTTCTGAGAACGGCGCACAAAATCATCGACCAGACTGGAACGTAACTTCAGAGAGGCAGTCTTGAGACGATCCAGTGGTCCTCGGGCGTCTGCTCTAGCCTTGTTGCCACTTTCCCCAGTACTGCGTGCACCCTCGCCGCCATCGAGGTGGTGTCACGGTATTAAACCGTGGCACAGCCGATGGCGCCACGGCCACAACAAGCCGCAGAGCAACTGGTTTCTTGCCCACAGAAAGCCGTGCCTCTGCAGGCAGGGACGCGACACTTCTGAAAGGGCACAGGTCCCCACAGCCGCATCTTGGCAATGGTTTACGAGCTAGCACTGTAATCTCCCACCTTCGGTTTTGAACCTCAGCCACTCTTTCCCTGCCACAACAGATGAGTCAATCAGTGACTCTATCATCAGACAGTCATTTGCTTCTTTAACGCTAATCACCGCACTATTTCCACTGGGAGGGCGCCACTATATCACGGCGGTTGTGAGGAGACTTCTCTGCCCTGCTTCAGTCCAATGCCCTCAACAGTTTACAGGGATTATTTGTTCATGTCGGGACAAACAACATGTCATAGAGCCGGGCAGTCGGAGATTACTAGAACGGGCCTTCATGGATCTTTTTTCAATGTTCGGCCAAACACGTGGATTATTCAGGGAATGTCTGTTATTTGTCTCTGGACCCATTTCCCACAGAACGCTGAATCGCAGCGGCAGTAGAACTCCTGTATTCGAATGCCCCTGGGTTAAGCTCAGTTTTGGCGGTCCCACTACATACATATTTTATTGACAATTTGAACTTGTTTTGGAAATCGTGCCTTCTCACTGATACCTGGTTTGGGGATGGTTTGCATCTGAATAGGACTTGGAAGCCGTCTACTCACGAACAACATGCTTCTACGCTGTCCACTACTTGGTGGATGTTCCCGCACGCGAGTGACTGTTTACTTCCTTCAGGCCCCACCCCCCTCACAACCTCGTCTTCCTCAGACTGTTCAACACACAACTGTCCATAGACTAATGCCCCCTCTAGGTCACTGGCCATAAACAATATCTCAAAATGGTGGCTCTAGCGCCCCTCTGGCAGTTGGAAATATGCACTTTCCGCCCCAAAGTGACCATCAAACTCAAAAACTACACTGGGACATGGTTTTTCCCCATTAGGCCAAATAAAAACTATGAGAAATCACAGATATAAACACTCCCCTCCATGAAACTGTCAATCAGAGACATTTAATTCGGGAAAACAATGCTTAGCCTTCTTCCGAAACCAAAGTGAAAAACTTGCTGTGCTAAATGTCAGGTCTTTATATAACAATCAATCTAATCAATTCATTTTATTTCTTCTTATAATCTCAATTTTATGTTTTTAACTGAAACACAGGCTTGACGAAAACACAAGTAATCTGCTCCACCCAACAACAAGTTTGAATCTGAAAATACGTGAAAGCAAAAAGGGAGGAGGTGTGTGTGCTTTTGTTAGAGATGAAATAGTTACCCACAGGTTTGTCCTTTGGGGTGTTTTCAACATTTGAGTACGTAGCCTTTAAAATTGAGCTAAAACAATCTCCATCCATTCTCTTCATTGTTTTATACAAGCCTCCTCCAGCACTGCAAAAGTTTTTAGTTGATAGATGTTTACTGAGATGCCCTTTCAGTCGTATGCACCAGACTTTGATGGTTTGGTCATAAACAGGTTGATTTTCAATGTTGCATGTCGTTGATAATTATCTGTGACAGAAAACGCTAAAGAGCGTCATCCGCCCGTCCTTGAAACTTTCAGTCTTACTTCAGCCACGTGAGTGGCCCCAGCCCACAGCACGAGTAGTGCCCACCCACAGCAGAGGCAACACTCTAGATCTTCTAATTACAAAAGGGGGTTAATAATTTCCAAACGTCAATAGTGGTCGATGTTGCTTCTGTTCTGATCATTTCTGTGTCCTTCTGTTGATCTGCTTGTCACTCCTAAACCACCCGCTGACCGCAGGCCTTTGTTCAGAGGAGACACATAAATTACACTTTTCATGGATATGGTAAACTTTGAAACATGTCTCATGTTCTAATGTCAATGATTTGGTTGAACTCTGTTACGTTTTTTTGAATGTTCTCGACACCATTGCCCCTATGAAGGTCAAGGCAAGGCAAGGCAAGGCAAGTTTATTTGTAGAGCATCAATTCGTAGCACAAGGCAATTCAAAGTGCTTCACACAACAGCGGACAAAAAAATGCATTAAAATCACAAAGACATGGCAGAAATGCGACAATCTTAGGTTTCAAGACATAAAAGCAGAAGAGTACAAAACGAAAAGCATTTCAGTCCATATGCACAGCCACAACAACTACACAGGCTCACAAGTGGTTAAAGAATAAGCAGAAAGGCGCCACTGCGCAGAAATGGATGATTCGGATCAGGGCCACAGAAATTAGGGAGTGCCGCCGGAGCGGAACAAAGATGGCGTAAGTCAAACGCGTCGCAGGTTCATTATGGAATATACACCAGGAAATGTGTATGTCTGCATACAACCAATTACTATGTAAAAACGCAGAGAAAGGTATTTCTCGTGGAATTAATTGGAAATGGCCAAATAGTAGATAACCAACCCTGCTGTTTGTGAACAGTAAAACAGACTGGACAAACCCTCCAGCTCAAGTGTCATTGGGGACTCATTTCTACGTCCAAGTGCAATGAGTTTGCCAACTTTTTCAAGGACAAGGTCCAGAACATTAAGTATAACATACAATCCCACGGTGCAAAACCAATTTCAAACGCGCCCAGTTTTGAGTGGAGCTGACTCACTTTGCACCTGTGGCTGAAAGAATTGTCCAAGAATATACATCACACCTGAGTTCTTCTACTTGCTGCCTTGACATGTTGCCCCACTTGACTTTTAAAGTCTGTGCTGAGTACGTTCACTTTGCTAAAATCAACATGTCACTTCTTCTCATTTGCATAAAGGGTCAATCCATGCGTTTGTCTCTAGTAAAATTAGACTACTGTAAACGGCCTGCATCACTGGCCTCTTCCAAATCGAGCTGTAAACAGCTGATCATCCAGAACGCCGCTGCCGCAAGGTTCAGGACTAAGCATAGGACCGGCATCACTGCCTCGGTCGCCCAGAGTCAGGACTAAACATGGATACGGCGCCTGCTACTGCTGGTGCCAGCAAGTCAGGAACTAAACATGGGCCGGCCTCCGTGCCTGGTGGGCCAGAGTACAGGACTAAACATGGGACCGGCCTAAGCCTGCTGGTGCCAGAGTCAGCGACTAAACATGTCGACCCGCCTCCTGCTGGTGCAGAAGTCCCAGGCTAAACATGGACCGGCCTCCTGCTGGTGCCGAGAGTCAGGACTAAACATGGACCTAGGCCTCCTGTCTGGTGCCAGAGTCAAGGAGCTAAACATGGGCCAGGCCTCCTGCTGGTGCCCAGAGTCAGGACTAAACATAGGGAATGTGCTGTTTCAGTTTTATGCAGCTAAAATCTGGAACAGTCTTTCCTGAGGATGTGAGAGTCCGGTTCTACTCTGGCATTTGTTCAAATCTACTTGCGCCCTTGCCCTACTTCCTAGCGACACTGTATTGACATTGCCAATGTAATCTAGCATTCTTTATATGTTTTTTTTTAAAACATAATATGGCTTTAAACCGATGACACCATATAGATAATTCAAAGTACTGAACAGTTTTACCTGCTGTTTGCTTCCGCAGCTCTCCTCAGGCACGAGCTGAAATGCGTCCTCGGGGCTGAACCAACTCAACAACTGCAATAGTATTTATAAAAACAAAACATTATAAGACATTTTAATACATAATCTTTTGACAGGCGCATTCATGATACGGCTGGATTGGATTCCTAGTGGGCCCAGTGAATTCAGTGAGTTTTTTTGGCTCCCTGCTCCTGTGACTCTGGTAACACCTTTCACATTCGCTGTCATTCATCCTCAATAGTGCAGGTCTGCAGTCTGAAAATGTGAAAATAGCACAGTATAAAGTCAGTTATGCTGACTATAAATCAGCAGTCAAATATCTTATGCTTACTTTAGTAATAATAATTAATAATAATAATAGTACTAACTACATAATAATGACAGGGCACTGCCCCGACGTGCATGCTCCCAGCGCCACACGCGTGCCCCGTCCACCGGAGCACCTGGGCTCTGAGCAAAAGCAAACCAAATCAACTTGCGGAACACATGGCACGAACTCAACTCACACCACTGTTGTCATCCAAAAGCATTTTTTCACACATTAACGTGTTGGTGAAAGTATTAAGCACACTCACCTCCAGAATGTGTCCTTTCTGCAAAATGTCAGAGTTTGTGGTTAAATGACTGAAGGAAAGTCACAGTTCAGTCGTGACGTAGTGACACGAGCTCGATATCCAAATTCAAATGTAGTGGCCACAGTTGAACCCAAAGATGGCAGCGCGGCAACAGCTTTTTGGTCCCAAAAGCCCCATTTAAAACCAAAGACTAAATAAGGACACGGGTTTTGGTCTTTAGTTTACTCTTTCATGTTGTACCAAAAGCCAATATTTCCTCTGCACCACAGACCTAGGCGCTCACTCTGCACCACAGGTCTACACTTCTGTCTTCCCCACAGGTCTACACTCTCTGCACCACAGAACCCACCTTCTGGCACACAAGTCTAAGTACTCTTCTGCACGCAGATACTACACTCTTCTGCACCACAGGTCTACACTCCTCTGCACCACAGGTCTAACACTCTTCCTGCCCCACAGACCTAATCACTCTCTGCACCACAGGTCCTATACTCTTGTGCACCGAGATAACCTATCACTCTTCTGACACCACCAGGTACTACACTTCCTCTGCACCAGCAAGGTCTACACTCCTCAGCACGACAGACCTACACTCTTCTGCAACCAACAGGTCTACCACTCTTCTCACCACAGACCTACACCTTCTGCACCACAGGTCTACACCTCCTGCTGCACCACAAGTCTACACCTCTGGCACCAACAGGTGCTAATACTCCTTCTTCACCAGATACTACACTCTTTGCACCACAGTCTACACTCCTACTACAGTGCACCACAGGTCTACACTCCTCTGCAACCAACAGAACCTATCACCCTTCCCTGCATCACAGACCTACACTCCTCTGCACCACAGGCTCCTACCACTCTCTGCACCACAGGTCTAACTATTCCTCTGCACCACAGGTCTACACATCCTCTGGCCAGCACAGACCTATCAGCTCCTCTGCACCACAGACGTACACCCCTTTATACTGCACCACAGACCTACACTCCTCTGCACCACAGGTTACACTCCTCTGCACACAGGAACAACCTCCTCTGCACCAACAAGGTGCCTACTCAAAAACCCCATCTGCACCACAGGTCTACACTCTTCTGCACCCACAGGTCTTAACTCAGGTCCACCCTCCTCCTCCCCTGCACCACAGGCACAGGGCAACAGTGGCCCATATTGAGCAGAGCACTGTCCTCTGACCCGACACGCAGACGCTGCCTACAGCCGAGCACAACACCATCAATATTCATGCCCCGCGACCCTCCGCTGCATCAATATTGATGCTTTGGCATACAATCAGACTTCTTTTGCCGTTTCAGCATTTATTAAGAGATGTGGCGAGGGGTGGGCCTCAATCATCGCTACATTTGAGTGTAATTTGTCTGGTTGGAGGTGTGGGGCCTTCGGAGGAGCTGCAGCATGGACATAAATCCAATATATATAGATATAATATCCTGAAGCTACAAATGGTTGGTTGGAATGACATTATGAGGCAATCTTGAGGGGATCTGCGACATGTGTCTAGATGTGCCTTACTAAAGCGACCCTGAATCACATGTAACCTATTCATTTTTTACATTAGTGTTGGAGAATACATCACAGACATGCACTACTCGTATCATTAGTAGGAAAGCTCCAGAGCAGCAGCCAGGGTCCAGACAGCAGCACGCAGCAGACAAACCACGCCTGCTTTGGTGAGGAACAAAAATACCTACCAGAAAGCATTGAGCTAATTATTAGATCAAGCAAATAGTTTAACCGTAAAGATGTTAACATGGTATAGGTCCGGATACTACAGATCTTTGCAGAAGGGTCCAAAGGGAAACATAAACATGCGTAAAACTAGTAGTGTGAGAACCCGGGTCGTACGTCATTCAGTACTCACGCAACGCATGGCAACACAGCTATTCAACAAGTGGAATATAAAAACCATATCAAGGATTTGTATGCAAGGCCAAAAATACCTTGATAATTGAATTCAAAAGAAAAAAAGTTGAGGTTTACGCTTGAACAGAAAAAGAATTTTATTTCAGGACTCAAATCAGAAGCAGAGTTGCTGGTGTGACCCAGAATATGAAGCTCAATGGAGAAACTGAGAAGTAATGTTGTTGCCGGGGGGTTCCTGTTACAGGCCTTACTGGCAGATGACAGATACGCTTGAGTCATTTGGAGGAAGTGAAGAATCCCTGGGTAAAATCTGTGCGTTATCAACATGGAAGGGAGCTGATCACAACCTAGCAAAACTGATACATCCATCCCATTTTCTACCTGCTTGTTCCCTGTTAGGGGTCGCGGGTGACTGGAGCGCTATCCCAGTGCTCGTTGGGCATTAGGCGGGGTACCCCGACTGGAGCAGTGGCGCAACTCATCGCAGGGCTAACAGCAGAGTACATAGGAGCACAGCACACATTTCATTCCAGCATCTCACACTCATTCACTAGGGCGCAATTTACAGTTGCCAATGTTTACCTAAGCACATGCATGTCTTTGGGACGGTGGGAGGAAGCCGGAGACCGCCGGAGAGAACCCCAACGGTAACACGGGGAGGACATGCAGACTGCACCTTAGAGAGATTCATGTGCTGTAAGTTTTTTGCCCAGGAATCGAATCCATGTGATTTCCTTCTTAGGGAGGCGCAGAGCTGCTAACCGCATCCTGCACACCGCATTTTGGCACATAAACTAAACAAAGGAGGGTTCAAGGATCTTAGAGATAACTGGTCGGCTTCTGACCAAGGTTTTGTACCAAATAAGAAACTGACCTGAAGATTCAAGGTCTGGATTACAAAAGGTATAAAGTGTTTATTAATCCAGATTCGTACGAAAGAGAATCTCATGAATGAAGCCTTTGAAATGTTGAAATAATCCTTTGAGCTTGTGAAGAAACAGGGAGTCTTATAGGATTTTTTACAAATAAGGAGTTTTATTATGAATTAAAACAAGTTAATTTCTGACCACTTATGAATGGCTCGGTTGAACCGCCATTTTTTAACAAGCGTGTATAAACTCAGAACTTTTCAAGGGGAATCACTATCTAAATTATATAATTCATTTAAAAATTTATTTAAAGATATTAGAGGAGGACCAAAAAATCATCATGTCTGGAGGGTAACCTTAATGCTCAAAATTATTGCTCGTTTTTTTCATTCAACTCTATGTCAAAGTGCCCATGATTCAGAAGGCGAATATGCTAAAACTGTTGGAGAAACTGTGGCAGACCAGAAGGCAAAACCACTATCACATGTTTTGGAGAGGCTGTCCTGTTGGCTCCAAACAATAAGGTGGACATGAAGTTCACAATGCAACTGCAAGACACTGGTTTTGATATGTCCACCCCTCTGAACTTTAGAATCAGAATCAGAAACAGGTTTATTGGCCATTATTAACTCGAATCAGAATCCACAAACATAGAGAACTCTGTTTTGGCCACATTAACGTGGCAACATTAAACACTGAGGGCTCAATAATAAAAACAACATATATGAAATCAAAAAGGCATATTAATTAGATTAAAAAGGATAGATTTATATAATGATGGCACTTAGTGTAGAACTGCACCCATCATCGTGCACCTGGCAGCAATCGGCTTTTCCTCAGCTGCCGCAGGAAGTACATTCCTCTGCTGGGCCTTCTTGATGAGGGAGCTGATGGAGGGCTGTTCCCACTTGAGGTCCTGGGTGATGGTGGTGCCGGAGGAAAAGCGGAAGGAGTCCACGGTGGTGATGGGGGAGGTCTGTCATGATGAGGGGGGGCTGGGGGCTGTGACTATTCGCGTCCGGAGGCCACCAGCCGGTCCAACCTCCCTCCTGTAGAGCAGACTCATCCCGCCCGTTCACGAGATGAGCCCAGTGAGGGTGGGTTGTCGAGGACGTGTGGAGGTGCAGCGTTTGTTAACAGGGAGAAAGAGCAGAGGAGAAAAGTACGAGCGGGCAGAGATCCCTTTGTTCTTTCCGCATGAGAAGCCTCGAAAGCCTCCAGCCGTGAACGGCGCAGTCCCGGGACCAACTCGCTGAGCCAGCGTCTTTGCGTATGGAAGGCCCACAGCGAGATGAAGAAAAATATCCTCTGTCTTGCGTCTTAGTCCGGCAGTTTTTGTTGGAGGAGTGAGCGAATTTGGACAGCAGGGAAAAATTCCCACCGCGTAAGGGTCTACGAACGTGCACCGCGCGCCCTAGTGCGGAGATGCGAGGACCTACGACCCCCCCCACCCCGCGCGCACGATTAAGGTTTTTCTTGAGGACGTACTGTGCCCGGATATCGACGTGACCGGAAGGACAGGAGCGGAAACCTCTAAGGCATGTACCATATGACGACATTGGAAGGTGAAGATGTAGGGAAAAGGAGACCTGAAGTAGAAAACAGAGGAGATAGGGGAGAGCGAGAGGAGGTTAGAGAGGGAAGAAGAGAGAAATGGACAAGGGAGCCACCATCGAGCTTCCCCCCTCATTGCAAACAGACAAAAGGGGCCCCGCAAAAAAGCCAAAAAAGAAAAAAGGGAATTGGTACTTTTTCCTGAGCGGGCAAAGCTGGAAGGGAAAAGCCCCAAGCCCCCTTGGCCCCAGTTTTTTGCAGATGATGGTGCACGTTCTACACGGCCATCATTGAGTCCACTCCTCACCTCCTCCATCACCCGTTTGGTACGCTGGAGCCACAGCCAGGGAACCAAACAGAGACTACAAGCGCATTGTGGCGTTCTGCTGAGAAGGTGATCGGCTGCAGACTTCCATCTCTGCAGGAACCTGTACGTCTCCAGGCTGGGGACGAGGCAGGTCGGATCACAGCTGACCCTTCTCACCCTGGACATGGTCTTGTTTGAAACCACTCCCCTCAGGCAGGAGGCTACGGTCCATCCGGACCAGAACCTCCCGCCACAAGAATAGTTTCTTTCCCTCCGCCGTTGGATGGTTTTTTGAAGTGTCATGAACACTTCAAAACACCTGTCACTTTAACTGCAATATTCAACCACTCACTGCACTGTCACTTTCTGCACTCAAACTTTAAACATAACTGGTTAAAAACTTGTGTACATAGAAATGCCTATTTTTTATTTATTGTAATAGTAATTTTAAATTGTTTCTTAATGCATGCCCTTTTTTGATTGAATATATGTTGTTTTTTATTATTGCTCAGTGTTTTATGTTGCACCTTAAAAGGCCGAGACAAGTTCCTATGTTGTGAAATTTTGTTCATTGACAATGGCAATAAACTCTTTCTGATTCTGATTTGACCAACCAAGACTCTTTCTAGAGCTGGCTGCCCTGCCAAACTGAACGATCAGGGCAGAAAGGGCCTTAGTCAGTGAGTTGACCAAGAACCCGATGGTCATGGCATGTCTCTGTGGAGAGAGGAGACATTTCCAGAAGAAATACCATCTCTGCAGTACTCACCACCAACCAGGCCTGTATGGTAGAGTGACCAGACGGACGCTATTCCTCAGTAAAAGACATATAACAGCCGACCTGGAGTTTGCAAAATGGAACTGAAAAAGATTGAACCCTTTGGCTTGACAAGCGTCCTGTCTGGAGGAATCCAGGCACCACTCATCGCACGACTGGCCTGTTACCATGCCCACAGTGAAGCATGGTGGTGGCCGCCGCAATCATGCTGTTTTTTTTTCTTTTCTGCTGCGGCAACTTGGAGTCAGGTTCAATGGAAAGAGGCAACCTGCTCCAGAGCACTTTGGACCTCAGACTGGGCAAAGGTTCATCTTCCAACAAGATGACCCTAAGCACAGGTGGACTGTGCAGCTAGCATAACAGTGGCTACAGGACCACTCTGTGAATGTCCTTGAGTGGCCCAGCCGGAGCCCAGAACTTGAACATAGAGAGAAGTTGTACATGCACAACCACATTTTATGTAGAACTAGTAGAACTTTTTCTGAAATACCGGTAATTGGAAGCTGCAGTAAACAACTCGCGTGTCCTGTTTGCCACCTGTAAACAGATGAACAAACCCTCCAGCTCAGCTGCCCGTTAGAACTCATTTCCGCATCCAAGTGTAATGAGTTTGCATTATTCTTTAATGTCAGAGTTCAGGGCATTAAAAGTGCTATAAATTCTACAATGCAAAACATAACCCTAAAACCACCTACACACTTAGACTGGTGACAATCTCCTGGACAGTTTTGTCAGTTACAGGTGCAAAGTGAGTCAGCTCTGAGTTCATCTACATGCTGCCTAATCGATGCGTTACCGCCCACCAGATTTCTAAAGTCTGTGCTGAACAGTTTGTTAGCACCACTCACTCACGTATAGTTAACATGTTGCTTCAATCTGGAACATTCCCAATGTCTTTGAAAACTGCGGTCATAAAGCCTCTCCTAAAGAAGAGCAGTCTTGATGCCGCAGTACTGAGTCATTACCCCGACTGCCCATCTCTAATCTGCCATTATTTTGGGCAAAGTCCTTGAAAAGGTTGTTTACCAACAGCTCACTGATTTCCTCTTAATAAACAACTCATTTGATGTTTTCAGGTTTTAGACCTCATCACAGCACTGAGACTGCTGTTGTCAAGGTGACAAATGACATCCACCTGAACACTGACGCGGGCAAAGCCTCAGTCTTAATTCTGTTAGATCTGAGTGCTGCTTTTTGACACTGTTGATCATGGGACCCTCTTACAGAGACTAGAGGACTGGGTGGGCATCACTGGCACTGCCCTAAACTGGTTAAAGTCCTATCGAGAAGACAAGAAGTACTTTTTGTTGAAATTAGTAACTGTGTCTCAGACCAGATGTCCCTGACTCTGGGATGGCCCAAGGGTCAATACTGGGACCCCTTCTGTTCAACCTCTACATGCTGCCGTTAGGTCAGTTGATACGCAGCGAGAATGTGTCCTATCACAATTATGCAGACGACACTCAAATCTATGTTTCACTGACGGCAGGTGAATATGGACCAGTGGATTCACTCTGTCACTGCATCCAACAGATCAGTGTGTGGATGCAAAACAACTTTCTCCAGCTGAACTCAGACAAGACTGAAATCATCGTCTTTGACCCACAGAAACAAAGAGAAAGTGTTAGCAGTCACCTCCAGAGTCTCGCTCTAAAACCTACACATCAAGTTAGAAATCTGGGGGTAATAATGGACTCAGACTTGAATTTTAACAGCCACGTGGTCAAATCAATAACATCAGCAGCTTTTTACCATCTAAAAAACATAGCCAAAATCAAAAGTATAGTGTCTAAACCAGACTTGGAGAGACTTATCCATGCGTTTTGTCTCTAGTAGATTAGACTACTGTAACGGCCCTGCTCACTGGCCTCTCCAAACGAGCTGTAAAACAGCTGCAGTACAATCCAGAACGCCGCTGCTCGGGTCCTGACTAGAACCAGGAAGTACGATCACATTAGTCCAGTGCTCAGGTCTCTGCACTGGCTCCCTGTGGCTCAGAGAATAGACTTCAAAGCAGTTCTGCTTGTATACAAGTCTCTCCATGGCCTAGCACCAAAGTACATCTCGGACATGTTAGTGCCATATGAACCATCTCGGACTCTGAGGACCTCAGGGAACCGGCCTCCTGCTGGTGCCCAGAGTCAGGACTAAACATGGGGAATCTGCGTTTCAGTTTTTATGCAGCTAAAATCTGGAACAGTCTTCCTGAGGATGTGAGAACAGGTTCTACTGGCAATGTTCAAATCTAAGGTATAAACTGTTTTGTTTGGCTGTGAATATGACTGAAATGCTTTTCTTTGCACTTTTCTTTTTTATGTCTTGAACTATTTGACGGATAGCCTGAAAATGGCACTTTTTAAATTAAGATTTTTGTGATTTCTGTCTTGTCTTTGTGATTTTAATGCATTTTTTTCCTGTTGTGTGAAGCACTTTGAATTGCCTTGTGTACGAATTATGCTCTACAAATAAACTTGCCTTGCCATTGTTCCACTATCAGAGAAGACGGGAAGGTCCAGATAGAAGTATATAGGAAACCCACACACACGGATCAGTACCTGCTCTTTGGCTCTAACCACCCTCTACAGCACAAGCTGGGTGTGATCAGAACACTATAACACAGAGCACAAGCGGTGCCCACCAGCTCAGAGGAAAGAGGAAAGAGGAAAACACACATCCGGAATGCTCTCTCAGCCTGTGGATACCCGACTGGGCTCTGAACAAAGTGAAGAGAACCAAGAAGCAGGACAAAAGGGACAAAAGGGAAACAGAACCAAGAAGAAGGGGTGTCTCTGTCCCTTATGTCTCAGGACTGTCAGAAAAACTGCAGACAATCTTTAGACAACATGAAGTCCCTGTTTATTTCAAACCAGGCAACACGTTAAGACAAAAACTGGTTCACCCTAAGGACAAGATGCCTACACAAAAGCACAACAAGGAAATGATAACTGTTGGAAAATCTGTAAAACTATTTTGAGGTCAATAAAGACCTTTTTTCACCTTTTTCTGGCTGCAGGATAACAATTCTTAATAGTTGACTGACAATATAATTGACATTTGAAAAATTGAGATGACATTCAGACTAAAATTTGAAAATGGACTATTTGTAAGACTTTGGGGAAAATGTGACAATTAAGAAGGATTACATGTTTGGGACTACTTGCAGTAGTCCCAGTAGTACAGTTTTTTTGTTTTTTTTTTAAAAGAAATATGATTAAGGCAATAATGCTATTATGAGGCTAATGATGTGCAGAGTCCTGACATTTAAGATGAAGTTATTTCATATTTATTACTCCTGTATCCGCTGTCTTTTTGGGTTGTCATAGAACAGTTGGAAACAGTGAAGTGTTAGCACTGTTGCAGGTAAAATTATATTCAAAGGTTGTCATGTCTTCAGAAAGCTGTTCCCTCTAGACTGACTAATGAATATTAATGCTGGTGTCAAGTGGAGATGTGCTGAGCTGCCAGAGCATATGGCTCCAGAGCTGCCTTTGATTTGTTCCCGTCCTCTTGCCTTTGGTGTACACATCAAATTCTCTCCGGCAGCTCTCATTAACACTGTGCCAATTGTTTTTGCTGCAGTTTGATAACATACACATCTTTTCGCCTTCAGTCCCCAGGGAGAGGAAATGGTGTAATCTCGGCAGCGCAGGACTTCACTTTATAATGC
>BJKM01000974.1:0-139095 GCA_015082035.1 Chaenogobius annularis | reverse complement strand
CTGCTCTCTTTCTCCCCCCCCTCTCTTTCCTCTCATTACCTCCTCTCCCTTCTCTCTCTTCCTACTCTCCCTCCCTCTTCTCTCCTCCCTCGTCTCCCCTTTCTCTTACCTTCCCTTCCACTCTCTCTCCTCCCTCTTTCCTCTCTCTCCTCTCACTCCCTCCCTCTCTCCCCTCTCCTCCTTCCCTCCCTCTCCTGGCCTCTCTCATGTTCACATCCCTCTTCCTCTCTGACCTCTCTCTCCTCCCTCCCTCATCTCTCCTTTCCCTCTCATCCACACTTCTCTCACTCCCTCTTTCCTCTCTCTCCCCCCTTCCCCCTCCCTCTCTCTCCTCCCTCCCGTCTCTCCCTCCCCCTCCCTCTCTTGCCTCTCTCTCCTCCACTCTTCCTCTCTCTCCCCCTCTTCCTCTCTCTCCTTCCCTCCCTCTCTGCCTCTCTCTCCTCCCTCTTACTCGGGGCCGGGTCGGGGGGGGGGGGCCTCTCTCTCCCCCTCTTCCTCTGCCTACTCTCTCCTCACCTCTTCCTCTCTGCCTCTCTTCCTCCCTCTATCCTCTCTTCCTCTCTCCCTCCCTGCTCCTCTCTCTCCTCCTCTTCCTCTCTTCCCTCTCTTCCTCGTTCATCTATCTCCTCCTCATCTCCCTCTCTCTCCTCGCGCTCTTTCTCTCTATATCGCCATCTCTCCCTCCCTCTCTCTCCCATACACCATCATCATCCCCTCCATCATCTCCTCGCCTCCTCTCTCTCTCCTCTTCCTCTCTCTCCTTTCCTCCCTCCTCTCTCCCTCTCTCTCCCTCACCTCCCTTCTCTTCGCTCCCCTCCCCTTCCTCTGATCTCTCCCTCCCTCCCCTCTCTCGCGACCCTCTCTCTCCTCCCCGCCTCTCTGGCACCCTCTCTTCTCCCCACATCTCGCCCTCTGCTGCTCTCTCCGTCCCAGTCGCCTCTCTTCACTCCATCCGTCTCCGCCTCTCTCCATCCCCTCTTCCTCTCTCTCCGCCTCTTCCCTCTCCACTCGTAAATATCTCCTCCACTGCTTGCCCCTCTCTCCTTCCCTCTTCCTCTCTGCCGTCTCTCTGCTCCACTATTCCTTCTCCCCTCTCATATCCTACTCCTCATCCTCCCCCGCCTTCATTCCTAATCTCCACTCTCTCTCCATCCCAGTCACACATGCCTCCCTCTCTGCCTCCTCTCTACTCTCTCTCTTCCTCTCATCCCCTCTCTCTTCCCTCCCCTCTCTCCCCTCATCTCTCCTCCCTCCGCATCTTCCCTCTCTCATCTCCTCCCTCTCTCCCATCTCTCATCCTCCCTTCCCTCTCTCCTCCTCCCATCTCCCGCATCTCTTCCCCCTCTCTGATACCATCACCTCTCTCCCTCTCCTCCTCCCCCGCTCCCGCTCTGGGGGCCTCTCTCTCCATCCCGTCTTCCTCTCTCTCCCCACCCTCTATCACTCTTCTCTTTCTCACCTCTTCCTCTGCTTCCTACTCTCTCCTCCCCTCTCCCTCTCTCCCTCTCTCTCTCCCTCTCTGCCTCTCTCTCTCATCCTCTCCTCTCTCCCTCTCTTCTCCTACCCATCTTCACCCTTCCTCTCCTACTCATCATCTCCCGTCCTCTCGCCGCTCTCTCCCTCCCATCTCTGCCTCTCTCTCCTCCCTCATTCCCTCTTCTCCCTCTCTCCCCATACTTCCTACTCTGCCTCTCTTCTCCTCGCCTCAGTCTCCCCCTTCTCCCTCTCTCTCATCCATCTCCTACTCTCACCTCTACTCCTCCCATTTCTCCCTCTCTTCATCCTCCCTCCCGTACTCTCGCCTCTCTATTCACCTCACGCTCTTCTCTCTGCCCTCTCTCTCCTCCCTTCATTTCCTCTCTGCCTCTCTCGTCTCCCATCTCCTCTCTCCTCCCTCTTCCTCTCTCCCTCCTTCCTCCCTCTTTCCTCTCTGCCTCTCCTCTCCTACCCTCTTCCTCGTCTGCCTCTCATCTCCCTCCCTCTTCCTCTGCTGCTTCTCTCTAACTCCCTCTTCCTCTCTCCTCTCTCCTCCCATCTTCCTCTTCTGCCTCTTCTCTCCCTCCCTCTCCCTCTTCTCTCCTTCCCTCTATACCTCTCTCCCTCTCTCCTCCCTCTGTCCTCTCTTGGCTGCTCTCTCCTCCGCTACCCTCTCTCCCTCTCTCCTCCTCCCTTCCTTCTCTGACCTTCTTTCCTCCCTCTTCACCTCTATTCCCTACTCTCTACACTCCCTTCTTCCCTCTCTAACCCTCTCTTCCTCCACTCCCTCCCTACTCTCCCTCTCTCTCCTTCCTTACTCTGCCTCTCTCTACCTGTCCCTACTCCCTCTCTGCCTCATCTCATTCCTCGCCTTCCTCTACTGCCCTCTCTTTCCCTCCGCCTCTTCCTTTGCTGTCCTCTTCTGCTCCTACCCGTCTTCCTCTACTACCCTCTTCTCCTCCCTCTTCCTCCTCTGACCTCTCTCTCCTCCCTTCTCCCTCTCTCTCCTACCCTCTTTACTCTCTCCCTCTCTTCCTCCCTCTTCTTCCTCTCTGCCTCTCTCTCCTCCCTCTCCCTCTCTCCCTCTCTCTCCGCCCTTCCTCTCTGCCGCTCTCTCCTCCCACAACCGGACACTTCACACAGTTATTGGCGCGAATCGCTCCCGGAGCAGGAGAAGAGCTGCGCGCGTGAGCAGGAGCTCGCGGGAGAAGGACCATGGCCCTCCAGAGCGTCCAGAGTGAAATCCTCGCCGCTCTCAAAGGTCTGGACGCGGAACAGTTGGATGAGTTCCGTTTGAAGCTGCAGGATTCTTCAGTGACGCCGCGCATCAGAGCCGGGGAAGTGTCGCAGAAGTCCCGCGTGGACATCACGAGGCTGCTGCTGTCCCGGTGCACCGAGACCGGGGCCGTGACCAGGACTATCCAAACTCTGAGGGACATCGGCTGCGTGAAGGAGGCGGAGGAGCTGGGTGAGCGCGCGGGACCCCGAATGTGACCTGGACACGGCCTGGACACGACCTCACGTGACCTCACATAAGACCCAGGACACTTTCTTATCTCCGGTGCATGTTCTCTTTCGTTTGGGGACTTTCTTACTTACGTTGTGGCGAACAGAGAAACGTCAGCTCTCGTCCTTCATCTGAGAGAGCGGTTTCCTCTTTAGTTCGGTGACGTCGGCCTCATATTCTCAGATTCGGACTTCCGAGGTCAGTAGCTCCTGAATGCGTCTTAACTCTGCCGAAGAGAAGACAAGCTCGTTTCTGAACGTCAGAGGCGTCTTGTGGGCTCAGTGAATGACCCGGCGCTTCGGGACCGTGGAACATCAAATACAGAAATACAATTTTAAGAACACAATAACTACAACATGATGGACACCAAGAGCAACCTTTATTTTTCGAAATGAAGCTTTACTGGTGTTTTATTGATGAAATATGATTCATTATGAAAATGAATCTTCAATGGCTGTTTCACTCTTTGATGTAGAGTCCACGGCACTAATCAATCATGACAATACAACCTTTATTTGATCATCTTCTAGAACAAAACCAAAAATCTGTTTCTTTTCACACTCGTGGATGTGTGTGTTTTCAGGCGTGTCGTTTGTCAAGTTTCTGTCTCACACTTTAGAACTTGTGTGTCTTTGATCTCTCCTCCGCCCTGAAAAGACTTGTAACGTGGAGATCGGATTTCATATAGGCCCCGCCCTCTCATCGTATGTAGGCCTGTCAAAACAGGATTTCCCGGAAGATCGAAGTCGGTTTAGTGTTCGGTGCGCGCTCGTGCTGAGACATGGCGCGGATCATCATCGCCGACGCTCTGGATGATCTGAGCCCGGAGAGCCTCGACAGATTCCGGGTGCAGCTGCGGGAGCGGAGGGGCGACGGTCCGCGCCTCAGACGTGCCCAGGTGGACGGGAAGACCCCCCTGCAGCTGGCGGAGCTCCTGGTGGAAGCGTTCTCCGCGGGGAGTGCGGTGGAGGTGACGCTGGAGCTGCTGCGGGCCGCGGGCTGGAACGAGGTCGCGGCGGAGCTGGGTGAGCGCGCGCTTTTTACGCACGGCGCGCGTCTCTCCAGCGGCGCGGTCACGTGCCCTGAGACCGCGTAGATCCTCTGAAATGTACCGTGCGGGTCTTTAATCCGTGGCGGTGTATGCGGTGTGTACTTTCACTCTCTGGGCCAGAGCCTGGGCCTGGGCCTGTGGGCCGGCCTGGTCGGGCCTGGGCCTGGGCCTGATCCTGGGCCAGGGCCTGGGCCTAGTCCTGGGCCTGGCACTTCGGACCGGTTTTGGACGTGACTTTACTGACGTTGCTTCTCTCATAAAGAGCAGAAGGAGAAAACACAGTTCGAGACCCTCGAGGAGCCACTCAAACCACACTGTGACATTTGACCTTTGACATCAGTACTTTTGGGGTCTTGGCTTGGAAGAATCATTTTGCACATTCTTGTTTTCAGAGGAAGAGGCCAAAGCCTTGACAAAGCCTGCACCAAAGCGCCCCCCAGAGGTTTCAGGTAAGAACATTGAGCACATTTAGGTCATAAGATGTTCATCTTAGTTTATTTGAAGGCGATGTGGTTTCTGGAGCTCTTCACATTAACTTTAGCTCCTCAAGCTATTTTAGGACATTACATTTTATTTACATTCGAGCCCACATTCGCCTACCTCGGCCCAGTTTGTCCATGTGGACCTCATTCCTCATGTCATAGATCCCATTGAATACATTCACTCTTCACAGTGGGTCCGGAGAACCTTCAACAAACATCAGCCAGCACAGTTCAGACACGGCTCTTTTACCTTCAGGTTTCGTACCAAACCGATTCCTGCTCTGCTTTTTTCAATACGTGAAATCGACTTGACATGTTTTAGCTTTTAATCATCTCATGTTAAATCTCGAATAGAGAACTTCAGAATCGCGTTCCCAGCACGAGGTCACGACTGACCCTTTCTCTCTCTCCTCAGAGGAACACTTCGTGGACAAACACCGCAAACAACTGACCGACCGAGTCTCCAACATAAACCCCATCCTGGACCGGCTTCTGGAGGACAAGGTTCTGGGGTCTGAGCAGTACGAAGAGGTCCACGCGATCAAGCCCACACAACAGCAGATGAGGTTCTTGTACAATGGACCTCTGAAGTCTGGAGGAAAAATCAGCAAAGACCGGCTCCTGTCTGCGCTGGAGAAGGAAGAGAAGTATCTGATAGAAGACCTGAGGGAGAAGGAGAAGGTCTGACCATCTGACCTGAGGGAGGAGGAGAAGGTCTGATCATCTGACCTGAGGGAGGAGGAGAAGGTCTGACCATCTGACCTGAGGGAGGAGGAGAAGATCTGACCTGAGGGAGGAGGAGAAGGTCTGACCATCTGACCTAAAGGAGAAGGAGAAGGTCTAACTATCTGACCTGAGGGAGAAGGAGAAGGTCTGACATCTGACCTGAGGGAGGAGAAGGTCTGACCATCAGACCTGAGGGAGGAGAAGGTCTGACCATCAGACCTGAGGGAGAGCGAGGGTTAGACCTTCTCCTGTCTGCACTTGAGAGAATCCTTCACACAGCTTTAGCGGTCGAACGTATTGGAGGTGATGCCAAGCACCATTCTTCAGACACAAACCTGTTTCTCCAGAATCATACATTTGAGCCAACAGCGCCTCCCTGTGTGCAAAGAAGGAAACAACACCTACCTAACAGTCTTCATCTCAGTAGTCATCATATTCCCCTTGTCTTCTCTGGTAGAGGAGGAAAGTCGTTTCATCTCCATCAGACAGATGTTTCAAATGGTCCAACGTCTGAAATGAAACATCTCACGTCTCGTTTGCTCCAAGTGAAGGTTTGGTCAATATTCTGCCTTTGTACGACACCACAAAGTCTGCAGAAGGCTCCTCCTCCAGAGAAGGCTCCTCCTCCAGAGAAGGCTCCTCCTCCAGAGAAGGCTCCTCCTCCGGAGAAGGCTCCTCCTCCAGAGAAGGCTCCTCCTTCCAGACGGCTCCTCCTCCAGAGGCGGCTCCTCCTCCAGACGGCTCCCCCTCCAGACGGCTCCTCCTCCAGGCGGGCTCCTTCTCCAGAGACGGCTCCTCCTCCAGAGGCGGCTCCCCCTCCAGACGGTCCTCCTCCTCAGGCGGCTCCTTCTCCAGAGGCGGCTCTCTCCTCCAGAGATGGCTCCTTCTCCAGAGGCGGCTTTCCTCCTCCAGGACGGCTCCCTCCTCCAGGCGGCTCGCTTCCTCAGACGGCTCCTCTCCAGATGGGCTTCCTCCAAGACGGCTCCTCCTCCAGAGCGGCTCCTCCTCCAGAGGCGGCTCCTCCTCCAGACGGCTCCTCCTCCAGAGGCGGCTCCTCCTCCAGAGGCGGCTCCTCCTCCAGAGGCGGCTCCTCCTCCAGAGGCGGCTCCTCCTCCAGAATCTTCTCAGTGAGGAATAATGTCTGATCTGAAATAGAATGAGGTTTTTAAAAAACGATTATGAACGTATTTGTACGATGTTTACTTTTTCAAGGATTTTAAGAACTTTTATACATTTGGTAAAGGACGACGCCGGCTGTGATTGGATGAAAATGTCATAGAAATATAGAATAAAGTTTTGATAAAGTCTGTAATAAGTGACTGTTTCTGGGCGGTGACATGAGGTCGCTTTATTCAAATGAGCAGGAAACGAGCTTGACTCTGAGCTCCGGACCCTCGGTTGAGAAACCCCAAACATACGACCGAATGAAGACAGTGGTTTGGATCTAATAATACTGATAATAATATTGATAATAATATTGATAATATTGATATAATAAGGATAATTGTGATAATAATATTGATAATATATCATGATAATGATAATAATGTTGATCATATATAATCATATTTATAATAATGTTGATAATAATATTGATAACAATATTGATAATATTAGTAATATATAATAATATTGATTATAATATTGATAACATAATCGTATTGATAAAAATATTGATAATGATATTGATCATATTGATAATAATGTTAAAAATAATATTGATAATAATATTGATAACATATTTATAACATATAATAATATTGATAACATATAATAATATTGATAATATTTTGATAAAAATATTGATAATTATATTTATAATATTGGTAATTCAACATAATATTGATAATAATATTGATAACATAATAATATGGATGATAATGTGGATAATAATAAAGATAATATTGATAATATATAATACTATTGATAATAATGTTGATAGTAATATTGATAATATTGGTAATATATAATAATATTGATAGTAATATTGATAATATTGGTAATATATAATCATATTGATAATGATATTGATAACAATGTTGATAACAATATTGATAATAATATTGATAACATAATAATCTTGATAATATATAATAATATTGATAATAATACTGATAATAATATTGATAACATATATTGATAACATAATAATATTACTAATAATTTTTATAACAATATTGATAATGATATTCATAATATTGGTAATACATCATAATATTGATAATAATACTGATAATATTGTTAATAATGTGGATAATAATATAGATACTATCGATAACAATGTTGATAATAATATTGGTAATATATAATAATATTGCTAACATATAATAATATTGATAACAATATTGATAATATTTATAATAATATTGATCATATTGATAATAATATTGATCATATTGATAATCATATTGATAATCATATTGATAACAATATTGATAATATTGATAATAATACTGATCATATTGATAATAATATTGATCATACTGATAATAATGTTGAAAATAATCTTGATAATAATCTTGATAATAATATTGATAACATAATAATCTTGATAATATATAATAATATTGATAATACTGATAATTCATTTTCTACCGCTTGTTCCCGTTAGGGTTAGCGGGTGACTGGAGCCTTTCCCAGTGCCTTTGGGCCTTAGGCGGGGTACACTGATAATAATATTGCTAATAATACTGATAATAATATTGCTAATAATATTGATAACATATAATAATATTTATAATAATTTTTATAACAATACTGATAATGATATTTATAATATTGGTAATATATCATAATATTGATAATAATGTTGATAATATTGATATAATAATGATAATACTGATAATAATGTTGATCATATATAATCATATTTATAATAATATTGCTAATAATTTTGATAACAATATTGATAATGATATTCATAATATTGGTGATATATCATAATATTGATAATAATATTGATAACATATAATAATATTGATAATAATGTGGATAATAATATAGATAATATTGATAATAATATTGATAATAATATTGATCATATTGATAATAATGTTGAAAATAATTTTGATTATAATATTGATAATATATAATAATATTGCTAATAGTGATAACATATATTGATAACAAATAAAAATATTTATAATAATATTGATAATAATATTTATAATAATACTGATAATAATATTGATAACATATAATAATATTGATAATAATACTGATAATAATATTGATAACATATAATAATATTTATAATAATATTGATAACATATAATAATATTGATAATAATATCGATAATAATATTGATAACATATAATATTGATAATAATATTGATAACATATAATAATATTGATAATAATACTGATAATAATATTGATAACATATAATAATGTTGATAGTAATATTGGTAACATATAATAATATTGATAATAATATTGAAATAATATTGATAACATATAATAATATTGATAATAATATTGATAATATATAATAATATTGAAATAATATTGATAACATATAATAATATTGATAATATTATTGATAACATAATAATATTGATAATAATACTGATAATAATATTGATAACATATAATAATATTGATAACAGTATTTATCATATAATAATACTGATAATATTAAAATGTTTTGTTTGTGTTGAAAATGCCCCTAACCCATAATGTTTTAAAAAAAAGGGTTTCTTGGGTGTCGATCCTTTTCACGATCCACCCGTCTTCTTAATAATAATAATAATAATACATTTTATTTAAAAGCGCCTTTCAGAACAGTGACTGAGTTATGTGGCGTTGGAGTGACTGAGTTATGTGGTGTTGGAGTGACTGAGTTGTGTGGCGTTGGAGTGACTGAGTTATGTGGTGTTGGAGTGACTGAGTTGTGTGGTGTTGGAGTGACTGAGTTATGTGGCGTTGGAGTGACTGAGTTATGTGGCGTTGGAGTGACTGAGTTATGGGACGTTGGAGTGACTGAGTTATGTGGCGTAGGAGTGACTGAGTTATGTTGGTGTTGGAGAGGATGTTATGTGTTGTTGAGTGACTGAGTTATTGTGGTTGGAGTGACTGAGTTGTGTGGTGTTGGATGACTGAGTTATGTGCGTTGGAGTGACTGAGTTATGTGGTGTGGAGTGACTGAGTTGTGGTGTGGAGTGACTGAGTTAGTGTGTTGGAGTGACTGTAGTTATGTGGGTTGGAGTGACTGAGTTAGTGTGGGTTGGAGTGACTGAGTTATTGTGCGTTGGAGTGAACTGAGTTATGTGCTTGGAGTGACTGAGTTATGTGGTGTCGGAGTGACTGAGTTATGTGGTGTGGAGTGACTGAGTTATGTGGTGTAGGAGTGACTGAGTTATGTGGTGTAGGAGTGACTGAGTATGTGGTGTAGGAGTGACTGAGTTAGTGTGTGTTGGAGTGACTGAGTTATGTGGTGTAGGATTGTCTGAACAGGTGAGTTTTGAGTCTGGATTGAAAAGTGGTAAGGTGTCTATGTTGCGGAGGTCAGGAGGGAGAGAGTTCCAGAGCTGAGGAGCAGAGCGGCTGAAGGCTCTGCCCCCCATTGAAATAAGACGGAAAGAGGGGACAGAGAGCTGGAGAGAGGAGAAGGACCTGAGGGAGCGAGAGGGAGTGGAGATATGGAGGAGGTCAGAGATGTACGGTGGAGCCAGGTTATGGAGAGCTTTGAAAGTATTTAGGATAATTTTTCTTCTGCTTGTCTGGGAAGCGAGGGCAGCAGTCTCCCAGACTTCCCTCACCCCAGACACTTCCTCCAGCTCCTCCGGGGGTCCCGAGGCCTCAGAGGTTAGTGTTGTCTGTCCTGTCGTTTCCCGTGTTTGTGTGGGACATTTCACACTGTCGTTGTTCAAAAAGAACGTCGTGTTCTCCGTGAATCTTCTGTGATGTTCTAACCAAAAACACCTCGGGCTCGTCCGGGATTTGAACCCGGGACCTCTCGCACCCTAAGCGAGAATCATACCCCTAGACCAACGAGCCAGACGCTGCCGCTGCGCCACCTAATGGTGACAGAACAAACACGCGTTCACTGTTTCTGCCTGGAATGTTCCACAGTACAGCATTAGACTCACTCTTGTGAGGAGGAGAAAGATCTCATTTAAACTGGACTTAGAGAATAGTGAGTAGAAGGAGTTTGGTCTTTTCCTCTTCTTTTTGTGCAACTCAAACTAACAATTTAAAGATTCAGCACCGATCAGAGCGCTCTCTGGCACAGTCGAAAGAATAAAGTCGAAAGAATAGTCTAAAGTCGAAAGAATAAAGTCGGAAAGAATAAAGAATAAAGTCTAAAGTAAGACGTACAGCTCCAGTAGGTGGCGGTAAATGCACCCTTTCAGTTTGTTGCCAACCGCCATTAAAAGTAACACAACAACAACAACAACAACAACAACCAACAGTGAGAACTGCGACATTCTTTCATGAAGACACATTTAAATGGGAAAGAAACAAACACACGCACGCACGCGCGCTCTGGGGACGCCCACCCGCCTCTCCACAGACAAATACAGTAAATCAGTAAAAGTGGTTCCTGGCGCAGATCACGTGCCCCGCGGCGCTCATAAAACGCCCCTCACACATTCTCTCCCTCTGGACCCTCAGACCCGGCGGCGGGGGCGGGGTCTCACTCTGGGACCCTGAAGCGGCTCCGCGACTCTTTCGGTCGAAATCGAAACTAAGAGACAGGGAAATGGGCATCCGCAAGCTGACCACGCTGGTGAAGAGCCAGGACGTGTGCCAGGACGAGCTGTTCGGCGCGGGGCCTCTGGTGATTGACGGGTCCGGCCTGGTGTATCAGCTGTACTTCGCGTCAGGTGAGCGCGGCGACGTGCGCGACCAAACGGCGCGGCGCGGCGGGTGGCGGCGGGGGTCGGTTACATCGGTTACGAGCCTGGAACCGCAACACGGATGACTCTTTTTGTAAAGCACAAGAGCTATAATCTCGGCATTGTTTTGTCTTGCGCTCGTGTGACGTGATTCTGATGACCCAAACACGCGTGAACCAATCAAAACACAGCGACGAGGAGACACGTTATAATGTGCTTATATCGTGCTTACAGCGTGCTTATAACGTGCTTGTAACGTGCTTACAGCGTGCTCATAATGTGCTTATAGCGTGCTTACAGCATGCTTATAACGGGCTTAACGTTGACTGCGCAGGAATCTAAATACTCAGTTACAAGTGCAAGTTGTTTAGTGAAGTTAAAGGAGCCTGAACTCGAAGTAGTGACAGTGGCGTAACGTCTCTGTCTTCGTGGACGCTTCTCCGTCCAAGACCGCGTCCTTCCGGTTTCCCTCGGCGACGGCGATAAATTGTTCATGGTTTCGTGGGGCTGAAGTAGTGGAATAGAGAGGAGACCAAACGTATCCTCACTTCCGTTTAAAAAGTAATTGCCACAGTCCAGTGTAAGGTTAAAGCGCCCCCTACAGGTCGGACGACTCATTGCACTAAAACGCAGTGAAGTTGTATAAGTAGAAAAAGATTCAGTTGTTTCATCTGGACTTCTGTTTTAGAATCCAAGAGTTCTTCTCAATCTGTGAAACACGTCTGAGAACTGTTTATATCCTCTGTGTAAGCCTCCTGCTAATGGCCCATTGAAACTTAACTGGGATGGGCCATTTGTTCTATGTTCCCTGCCTCACCTTGAGTGCCTGTTTAGCATCCGAATGCCCCAGGCGTCTCCATGGTTTCAGCAGACCATTATAAACAACCGGAAGGTTGAATCTTAAACCTCCCATAACGATTTAAGGAGCGATTCTCTTTTTTAACAAAGATGGCCTCCTTAACTCCCCCTTAACTCCCCCTTAACTCCCCTTAACTCCTCCTTAACTCCCCTTAACTCCTCCTTAACTCCTCCTTAACTCCCCCTTACTCTCCTTAACTCCTCCTTAACTCCTCCTTAACTCCCCTTAACTCTTCCTTAACTCCCCTTAACTCCCCTTAACTCCCCTTAATCCTCCTTAACTCCTCCTTCTCCTCCTTAACTCCCCCTTAACTCTTCCTTAATCCCCCTTAACTCCCCTTAACTCCCCCTTAACTCTCTCTTAACTCCCCTTAAACTCCCCTTAACTCCCCCTTAACTCTTCCTTACCTCCTCCTTAACTCCTCTTAACTCCCTTAACTCCCCCTTAACTCCTCCTTAACTCCCCCTTAACTCCCTCCTAACTCCCCTTAACTCCCTTAACTCCCCCTTAACTCCTCCTTAACTCTCCTTAACTCCCTTAACTCCTCTTAACTCCTCCTTAACTCCCCCTTAACTCTCCTTAACTCCCCCTTAACTCCTCCTTAAACTCCCCCCTTAACTCCTCCTTAACTCCCCTTAACTCCTCCTTAACTCCCCTTAACTCCCCCTTAACTCCTCCTTAATATTCCTTAAAACCCTTACTCCCTTAATCCTCTTAACTCCCCTTAACTCCTCCTATAACTCTAACTCCTTAATCCCCCTTAACTCCTCCTTAACTCCTCCTTAACTCCCCCTTAACTCCCCTTAACTCTCCTTAACTCCTCTTAACTCCCCCTTAACTCCTCCTTAACTCCTCCTTAACTCCTCCTTAACTTTCCCTTAACTCCCCTTACTCCCCTTAACTCCTCCTTAACTCCTCCTTAACTCCTCCTTAATCCTCCCTTAACTCCCCTTAACTCCCCTTAACTCCTCCTAATCCTCCTTAACCCCCCTTAACTCCTCCTTAACTCCCCTTATCTCCCCTTAACTCCCCTTAACTCCCCTTAACTCTCCTTAACTCTCCTTAATCTCCTTAACTCTCCTTAACTCCTCCTTAACTCCCCTTAACTCCTCCTTAACTCTTCCCTTAAATCCTCCCTTAACTCCTCCTTAACTCCCCCTTAACTCCTCCTTAACTCCTCCTTAACTCCTCCTTAACTCCCTTAAATCCTCCTTAACTCCCCCTTAATCTCCCCTTAACTCCCCTTAACTCCCCTTACTCCCCCTTAACTCTCCTTAACTCCCCCTATCTCCCTTAACTCCCTTAACTCCTCCTAACTCCTTAACTCCTCTTAACTCTCCTTAACTCCTCCTTAACTCCTCTTCACACCATCTCTTCTCCTGCTCAGAACCTTCTCCTCACTGTCTTCAATAGAGTGGTTTGTGGCTTTGAGATGAAGATGCACGGCGCTCTGGGGTCCTGAACTCGAGTGTCTTCTGTGCTGATAAAGCCTCTTGTGAAGTGGCTGTTTAGTCTCACTATGTGGCGCTCTTTACAACTTTCTTCACTGCATTGGATAGAATACATAAATATAAGTTGTATGTATTTAAAATGTTGCACAAACTTACAAAAATGTTATCCCAGAATTGCACTTTTTGTTTTTATGTTGTTTCTTTGTGTAAAGTTTGTCTGGAGTGAGAAATGTCCCTGGTGTGATGTCACTTCCTGTCATTTTCGACACATTTTTCAACGTTTTCTCCACTTCCTGCTCGACGGGTGTAAAACTGTCATTTATGTGTACGAAACACACCAAATAAAGGTTAAACACACATTTCCCCCAAATTAACATTTCAGATTTGACTCAGAATGTGGCCTTTTTGTCCCCAGTGTGACCGTTTCTGCAAAGTTTATGATTGTACTTCCTGTTGTGACACAGGTAGAGGTCGTTCCACAGCTGTTACTAAGCAACCAGACTCTAAACAAGAGCCAAAAACGACACAACAGTTCTGATTTGACACACAATAATACCATAGAACACCTTTATTTTGTGTGTTTTTGTGGGACTGTTTTGTTCCATCGGTGATCGAAGTATAAATACTGGTCAATTCCTCACTTTTTTTTTTTTTGAACCCTGAAAAATAAACTTTATTTTTGATTATTATTTGATTTATTGATCTATTTTCAATTTTGAGTTTAGTTTGATTGTGTTTGTCGCAGATTAAAATGTCCAAATCAAAAATGTACCTGTTAAATACGAATGCAGCATGAGTCAAGGAGCTTTTGCCGGTTCATGTGCGACTAACACGCCAGGTTTATGTTTCGGCCGCCCGCTTCTCCAAACGCCTTCTTCATGACACGATCCCGTGCCCTTTGTCCAGGCTTGGAGCAGAACCACGGGGGGGAGTACGGTGCGTTCGAGGACCTGCTGGAGAAGTTCTTCGGGACGCTGCGGCGCTGCGACATCGCTCCGTACGTGGTTTTCGATGGTTGTGCGGACTTTTCGGATCAGAAACAGAAAACGGAGAAAAAGAGAACGAAGCAGCGCATCCAGAGGGCCCATAAAAGGGCGGTGACGGGCCGGGCCAGGGGCGTCTTGCCCACGCTCATCTGGGAGGTGTTCAGGCAGACTCTGGACCGTCTGGGCGTCCCGTTGGCCCGCACCTACACCGAGGCTGACCGACAGGTGAGCTCTGGGGCACGTTCATCTACAGGCTCCACAGAGCAGGAGAGTGTGGTTTGAATGTTCTCCGCTAAGTGACCCGCATGGACCAGTGGAGGGGGGCGGAGCAGCCCACGGGAGGTACTACCTCCCAAATCAGTCTGGCTCTCTTGGGCTCCAGATGAGGGGATGAGATCTGCAATCAGGGACCATATCTCTGGGCTGGCAGACCAGGGTGGGGGTCCCGGGGGCCGGAGGGTGTGTTCTGATTACAGAAGGATCGCACTCCTCAGCCTCCTCGGTAAGGTCTGCTCCGGGGTACTGGAGAGGAGAATCTGACTGAACTTCAGTGTCTCTTGTGGTGTCCTGTGGGGGGTCCTACGAGGGTATGGGGTCCTACGAGGGTATGGGGTCCTACAGGGGTATGGGGTGTTACGGGGGTATGGGGTCCAGGCACAGTCAGGGTTCATAGGATGTCCGGTGCATGGGACCTGCAGCGAGGCGCCTGCAGCGAGGCGCCTGCAGCGAGGCGTGCGAGGCGCCTGCAGCGAGGCGCCTGCAGCGAGGCGCCTGCAGCGAGGCGCCTGCAGCGAGGCGTCTGCTGCGAGGCGTCTGCTGCGAGGCGCCTGCAGCGAGGCGCCTGCAGCGAGGCGCCTGCAGCGAGGCGGCCTGCAAGCGAGGCGTCTGCTTTGCGCGAGCGCCTGCAGCGCGAGGCGCCTGCAGCGAGGCGCCTGCAGCGAGGCGCCTGCAGCGAGGCGCCTGCAGCGAGGCGCCTGCAAGCCGAGGCGTCATCGGACTGTTTGTGGTGAAGAAGGAGCTGAATCCAAAGACAAAGCTCTCAATTTACCTCAGTCGCTGCGTTCTACTCTCACCTTCGGTCATGACCAGAGCTCATGACCGAAAGGACAAGATCGAGGAAACAAGCGGTCGAAATGAGAGAGAGAGAGAAATAATCTGTCATGCAAAGTGGGCCTTGAACCCAGGTCCTACTGAGATGAACTCCCATACCTCATCTGAGTGCGAAATGGATTAAATCACCGACAAATTCAAATTAGTGCTGTTCTTAAAATACACCCTGTGTTTCAAACGTCTGAGCATTAAAAACAGGAACAGAGCATGAGCTCTGTTCCTGTGGTTTCAGCATGAGGTGGTTTGAGTTTGTCCTCAGAGCACATGTGCAGAGCTCTTGTTCTAAAAGCTCATGTTGGAAAGGCGGAGCATGAATTGGCCTCTGAACATACGCCCACAGACTGAGCAGCTGCAGGAGAAGAAGTACCAAGCTTCCTGCAGTACTGCTCAGCGGCCTGTAAGAGGCCTCAGCAGCAGACGTGAGGGGAAAACGAGCTTATTTTTAGATATATATTTTAGAATAATTGAAATATAGTTGTGACACGGTCCTTTTAGATGTGATTGGTCAATCGCTGCTGGCCGTGGTTGCCGTGACCACGACACTGGTCAGAACATGCTTTCACCAGATATAGAAAAAACAAATCTTATAAATGATTTATTTTTCAAAGTTTTTGCTGAAATCTGTTTTTTCACTTAAGTTTTCTCTCAAATCTAAAAGCAAATGTGGAGAACTCTATCACAGTCTGATATTGAACTGTCTAATGGAGCTGCAGTACTTTCTCACGCCACAAAAAGAGCATTTGACTCATTTCTATGGTACACAGTAATACCACCTCTGTCCAGGCGGCGGCGCTGGCTCACGAGTGGATCTGCCCTGTGCTCTCCACGGACAGCGACTTCTTCATCTTCCCCATGAACGGCGGCGTGCTGCCCCAGCGAACACTTCAGGTACGTCTTCTCACACGTTCTCAGTGTCCATCGACTTTTGGCTCTAAGCTCAGCGTCACGATACGTTTGGAAAATGTTACTCTACGTCGGCTCAGGGCGGAGCGGGGCGGCTGAGGGCGGCTCAGGGAGGAGCGGGGCGGCTGAGGGCGGCTCAGGGAGGAAGCGGGGCGAGGAGCGGAGCTCGGGGCGGCTAGGAGGGGGGGCCAGGCGGCTCAGGGAGGAGCGGGGCGGCTCAGGGCGGCTCAGGGCGGAGCGGGGCGGCTTCAGGGCGGCTCAGGGAGGAGCGGGGACGGCTCAGGGCGGCTGCGGAGCGGCTCAGGGCGGAGCGGCGCAGCTCAGGGCGGCTCGGAGCGGCTCATGGGCGGAGCGGGGCGGCTCAGGGCGGCTCAGGGAGGAGCGGGGCGGCTTCAGGGCGGTTGCCGGAGCGGCCTCAGGGCGGAGGCGGCGCAGCTCAGGGCGTGCTCGGAGCGGCTCAGGGCGGAAGCGGGGCGGCTCGGAGCGGCTCAGGGCGGCTCGGGCGGCTCGGGCGCTAGGGCGGCTCGGAGCTGCTCAGGGCGGAGCGGGGCGGCTCAAGAGCGGAGCGGCTCAGGGCGTCTCGGGGGGGGCTCGGGGCGGCTCGGAGCGGGGCGGCTTTGGGCGGCTTGGAGCGGGGCGGCTCGGAGCAGGGCGGGGCGGCTCAGGGCGGCTTAAGGGCGGCTTGGAGCGGCTCAGGGCGGAGCGGGGCGGCGCGGGAGCGGCGCGGGGCGGAGCGGGGCGGCTCAGGGCGGCTCGGGGCGGCTCAGGGCGGCTCGGAGCGGCTCAGGGCGGAGCGGGGCGGGGCGGTCTGCGGTGTTTCCCGTTTGAGGGGTCCGGAGAGGTACTGGATCACTTTAGACCCACGGACCGGTTTAGCACAAAATGACTGGACAAGAGAGCAAACACAGACTAGTTTTTTAAAAGTCTCACTTCAGGTTCTGGTCGAAGGCGACACTGAAATGCATAAACAGTTCCACTTCCTTTTTGCCATTTCTAACCGTGGGTTTATGTTTTGTTGTCTTAAAGCGCCCATTTTCTAATTTGTACTTTATTTGGTGTATTTATACCCGTCGTTCATATAAATCTCCAGTTTTACACCAATCGAGCAGGTATTTGTGGAGAACGGTGAAAACATCTGTAGAAAATCAGTTTATGCAGAATTTACACAAAATGTAAATGTACATTTTTGACATTTTAAACATTAATTCAATAAAATCACTCTCATATTTTTTTATTTGTCAAATAAAAGAATTGTGACATTGTGACATATATATTTAGTATTGTTTTTTTTGGCTAAATTTGAAATATATTTATCTTAACTGTATTTTAGTTCAGTGAGTCGTCCGGCCTGTAGGGGGCACTCTAACACAGATACGCGTGAGTTTTGTCTGGGCCGGTGTTTGAAGTGTCCTGTGTGTCCTGCAGGTGGCGGCACGTGCTACAGTGCGGCGGGCGCAGGTACATCCCCTGTAAGAGGTACTTCTCCTCCCGGTTCTGTGAGGTCAGCCAAATCCGCCCACAGCTGCTGCCCGTGTTCGCCGTCATGGCGGGAAACGACTACGTGACGGAACCTCTGTGGACGGGCGACATGTTCTCTCTGCTGCGATGGATCAGGCAAGAGCTCAGAGTCTGGCCTTGATTAGAGTTTAGCCTCAGAGTTTAGCCTCAGAGTTTAGCCTCAGAGTTTAGCCTCAGAGTTTAGCCTCAGAGTTTAGCCTTAGATTAGAGTTTAGCCTCAGAGTTTAGCCTTAGATTAGAGTTTAACCTCAGAGTTTAGCCTCAGAGTTTAGCCTCAGAGTTTAGCCTCACAGTTTAACCTCAGAGTTTAGCCTCAGAGTTTAGCCTTAGATTAGAGTTTAACCTCAGAGTTTAGCCTTGATTAGAGTTTAGCCTCAGAGTTTAGCCTCAGAGTTTAGCCTCAGAGTTTAGCCTTGGATTAGAGTTTAGCCTCACAGTTTAACCTCAGATTAGAGTTTAGCCTCACAGTTGAACCTCAGATTAGAGTTTAGCCTCACAGTTTAACCTCAGAGTTTGACCTCAGAGTTTAACCTTGGATTAGAGTTTAACCTCACAGTTTAATTTTAGTTTAAACCTCACAGATTTAACCTCAGATTAGAGTTTAACCTCACAGTTTAACCAGATTTATCATAAGATTAGAGTTTAAACCTCACAGTTTAACCTCAGATTAGAGTTTAACCTCACAGTTTAACCTCAATTAGAGTTTTAACCTCACCCAGTTTAACAACAATTAGAGTTTCACCTCACAGTTTAATTTTAGATTAGAGTTTAACCTCACAGTTTAACCTCAGATTAGAGTTTAAACCTCACAGTTTAACCTCAGATTAGAGTTAACCTCACAGTTTAACCTCAGATTAGAGTTTACCTCACAGTTTACCAGCTCAGATTAGAGTTTAACCTCACAGTGTTGAACCTCAGATTAGAGTTTTACCTCAACAGTGCACCTCAGATTAGAGTTTAACCTCCAGTTTAACCTCAGATTAGAGTATTAACCTCACAGTGTAATTGATTAGAGTTAAAACCTCAGAGTTTATCCCTCAGATCCTCAGAGTTTAACCTCACAGTTAACCTCAGATTTAAAGAGTTTAACCTCACAGTTTAGAACCATTACCAGATTAGAGTTTAACCTCACAGTTGAACCCTCAGATTAGAGTTTAACCTCACAGTTGAACCTCAGATTAGAGTTTAACCTCACAGTTTAAACTCAGATTAGAGTTTAACCTCACCAGTTAAACTAATTACCTCAGATTAGAGTTTAACCTCACCAGTTTAACCTCAGATTAGAGTTTAGCCTCACAGTTGAACCTCAGATTAGAGTTTAGCCTCACAGTTTAACCTCAGAGTTTGACCTCAGAGTTTAACCTTGGATTAGAGTTTAACCTCACAGTTTAATTTTAGTTTAACCTCACAATTTAACCTCAGATTAGAGTTTAACCTCACAGTTTAACCATCAGATTAGAGTTTAACCTCCACAGTTAATTTTAGATTTAGATAAGTTTAACCTCAGAGTTTATCCTCAGATTAGAGTTTAACCTCACAGTTTAGTTTTAGATTAGAGTTAAACCTCAGAGTTTATCCTCAGATTAGAGTTTAACCTCACAGTTTAACCTCAGATTAGAGTTTAACCTCACAGTTTAACCTTAGTTCAGAGTTTAACCAGTGGTCAGTACCACAGCGACTGAGTGCAGTGGTTCTAAAACTGTGGTACGCGGTCTTCTACAGGTTTAATATTTGTTTAAAGTATTATTCCCTTTTTCGTCCTCCTTTGGATAGTTTCTTTGTTCAAACTTCTGGACTCACGTATTACTGTTATTACTGTTATTACTGTTATTACTGTTATTACTATTATTACTGTTATTACTGTTAGTACTGTTGTTACTGTTGTTACTGTTATTACTGTTATTACTGTTATTACTGTTATTACTATTATTACTGTTATTACTGTTATTACTGTTAGTACTGTTGTTACTGTTATTACTGTTATTACTGTTATTACTATTATTACTGTTATTACTGTTATTACTATCATTACTACTTTTTTAAACATGGTGTAATTCCCTCATTCGTCCCGCAGGGTTCCATTGTAGAAAAAGCTTCAATTGTATCATCTGGATTTGGAAGTGGGCGGGACCGATTTGGAAGTGGGCGGGACCAATTTGGAAGTGGGTGGGGCCTATTTGTAAGTGGGCGGGGCTGATTTGGAGGTGGGCGGGACCGATTTGCAAGTGGGCGGGGCCGATTTGGAAGTGGGCGGGACTGTCGAGCGCCACAATCGGGACATTCCCCGCGCTCGTTCCTGCACGCGTTCTTCGACACATATTGTTAAAAACAGTTCGAGCTCAACTTGACCAACAGGCAAAACAATGACCTACAGAACGTCGTGGATTATCAGTCGATGTCGTTCCAGCAGGAGTCTGGATGTGGGCGGTCCTCTGGAGCTGATGAAGGCGGCGCTCGCCGAGAAGAACAAGCCGCAGACGGAGGAGAAGCTCAGGAGTCTGCAGGAGGCGGTCGCGCACTACAGTCTGCCGCCGAGTCCGCTGAGCGCGTTCTTCTGTGAGGGCACCACCCCGCCGCTGCCCCCGCAGGTCAGAGCCAACACTACACTTCCTCCTCACGGGCTTTTGTTTTGATCCCGAGTCGATTGGGGGCTCGTTATTACCGGACATGAAACGAAAACGGGCACAAATCTCAGCGTCTTCTTTTCTTCTTCTTTTTTCCAAGACTTCAAGACATGAGATTATTATGACAAATCCCAAACAAATCATGACATTTGTGAACCTCTAAAAAAAGCAAATAAACAAATATCGAGGAAATGAATTGCGTTGAAGTGTCCTTTATCTCCCCCCTGCTGTTAGCAAACAAGCTAGCACTGCACAGTTGGAGTTTCTGTTCCCTCTGTTACTCAGTCAGTACTATGGGTGGGCTGTGGGACTTTCATCCTCATGTTCCCCGAGGTATAAGAGGCGGAAAGAAAGTTTGAGCTTCTCGGTTGAAACACACGGTTCTTCTGTGCAGATGGTGGACGTGGTTCCTGATTGGATGAGAGAACTAGTGACTAACGCCCAGTTCAGCTCGGACTTCCTGGACGTCGTGAACTTTCAGCGTGTGGGCCTGAGTGTGGTGGTGGACCATAAGGACAAACCCAGTGCTAACCTGGTCTCACTGCCCCTGCGGAGGGTCTTGTACGGGCTGCTGCTGGGGACGGACAGCGACGGACAGCGACCGGACGGTGGAGGAGCGCGACAGAGACGGACTCGAGGTCAAATACACCCAGGTCCAACCAGACGCCGAGGTCCCATTCAGCATAAAGACCCTAGAGGAGGTAAGGACATTCAGCATAAAGACCCTAGAGGAGGTAAGGACCTTCAGCATAAAGACCCTAGAGGAGGTTTGGACCTTTAGCATAAAGACCCTAGAGGAGGTAAGGACCTTTAGCATAAAGACCCTAGAGGAGGTAAGGACATCCAGCATAAAGACCCTAGAGGAGATAAGGACGTCCAACATAAAGACCCTAGCGCAGATAAGGACGTCCAACATAAAGACCCTAGAGCAGATAAGGACGTCCAACATAAAGACCCTAGAGGAGGTAAGGACATCCAGCATAAAGACCCTAGAGGAGGTAAGGACGTCCAACATAATGACCCTAGAGTAGGTAAGGACGTCCAACATAATGACCCTAGAGGAGGTAAGGAAATCCAGCATAAAGACCCTAGAGCAGATAAGGACGTCCAACATAAAGACCCTAGAGGAGGTAAGGACATCCAGCATAAAGACCCTAGAGCAGATAAGGACGTCCAACATAAAGACCCTAGAGGAGGTAAGGACATCCAGCATAAAGACCCTAGAGGAGGTAAGGACATCCAGCATAAAGACCCTAGAGGAGGTAAGGACGTCCAACATAAAGACCCTAGCGCAGAAGTTCTGAGTTGTCTGAGTTCAGCTGGAGACAGTTGTTTTGCATCCACAAACTGTACAAAGTGTACAAAGTGTACAAAGTGTACAAAGTGTACAAAGTGTACAAAGTGTACAAAGTGACCCTGATGCTGATGGAAATAAGAGGGTCACAGCTTTATTTTATGTACAGCAAATCAAGCAGCTTGAGAGTTTTCAAAATGGAGTAAATAATGAAAAAGTCCAACGTCCCACGGGTGGGACGCATTCAGCGTAAGGGGTTTTAACCCTTTACGGACCTGTATGTTCGGCGGGCCGCATTAAAAGGTTTGGCGGGCCGCATTAAAAGGTTTGGCATACTCCCGGATAATCCCCCAAAGGACACCCCGAGGGACACGGTCGAAAGTCTTCTCCAGATCCACAAAGCACGTGGACTGTACGTGTCAAATGTGGCAATGGCTTGAATGTAAAGCTGCACTGTACGACTTTAAAGACTGCGATTGTTTTTGGTTTCGGAAAAAGCGGTTGAGGATTGGCTCTGCACTCGCCACACTTTCCCTCAAATGAATTAGAAAGAAATAATGAAACAAATACATACAGGACCTTTAACACAGCGATGGAAAGCTCCAAAGTGTTTGACATGAAGGTCGTGATGAAGGTCGTGATGAAGGTCGTGATGAAGGTCGTGATGAAGGTCGTGTGCTCCACAGGCAGCAGAGGAGCAGCGGCGACAGGTGCTCCTGGACGCGCTGGGATTGAACCAACAGTTTCTCTCTTCACTGCCCGAGCGCCTCTCTCACCTGGCCCTCCCACTGGCCGCCACCTGCTATTGGCTGATGAAGGTCACGCCTCCTCAGTCACTGCTGAAGGCCCTGCTGATTGGTTGGTGCAAAGGGGACGAGCTCAGACCAGAAGCGGGTAAACAACAGACTTCTGCTCGCTCTGGACTGTTCATGTTTTCTCCCTGTTTAACCGTCTGGTCTTTTCTGTTGCAGCCCAGGACCCAGATTTGGGAAGACCTTTGGACTTGGATTGGTGTCACTGGTTGAACCAATGGCAGTCGTGTTTCAGAGACAGTTTTCTCCTGAATCAGCTGCTCGGAGGCCCTCTGCCACAGCCGACTATTGCACGGTGAATAGTATAACGTTCACGTCAGCGGAGTCCTGAATATGGCGTGGTATTTAGTTGTGAGAGACTGGGAGTAGGCAAGCCACGGATCTTTGTTGCTCTACTGGTTATTTTGGTGAGAAGTTTCTGGTTTTGAAGTGTGAGCATTGTCCGAGAACAGGATGAACAAGAGAACAGGCTGGATGATACTGGTGTATAACTTACGCAGTAGATAGACAGACAGTCCAGGTTGTTCCCTGACCACTGGGAGTTTTCCAGAGGAGTAGATGTTCTAGACACTTCATGATCAAAGATGTTAGGGCTATTGGTCTGAAGTCACTGAGATCTTTTGGTAAAAGATGGCTTTTTTCCAGAGGGATGGGATCATGTACGTTTGTAAAGGGCCTAACAAAACCTCAAGCTCAATCTTTTATCCATAGGCCTCCTGAAATGTTTTGACATCACGTGGACCCAACCTGTGAAAACTAACTATTCCTTTTTTCCCCACATTTGTTCTGTTGTGTGCAGGTTGTACAATGGAACGCTGCTGCACGTCCTACTTCACAAAATAAAGAGTGGGCAACTGGAGAACTTTGTCTCTCCTGGAACCTGCAGTGAAGAAGATTACTGTGCTCTGCTCACCATCGCACAGACTCACACAGGACGGCCACTCCAGGAACCCTCTGCTCCTGGAGGCTTTTCTTCAAACCGACTACAAGCTCCATGTCAGCCATGGGAACCTTTTACACTGTCACCAAAGGGTTTTCAGCTGTGGGAACCTTCTGCACAAGCAATGAAGAGACCTCAGCCATGGGAACCTTCTGCACAACTAATGAAGAGACCTCAGCCATGGGAACCTTCTGCACAACCAGTGAAGAGACCTCAGCCATGGGACCTCATCCATAACTCTCTGTACAACCAGTGAAGAGACCTCAATCATGGGAACCTTCTGCACAACCAGTGAAGAGACCTCAATCATGGGAACCTTCTGCACAGCCAATGAAGAGACCTCAGCCATTGGAACCTTCTGCACAGCCAATGAAGAGACCTCATCCATGGGAACCCTCTGCACAACCAGCGAAGAGATTTCGGCAATGGGAACCTTCTGCACAACCAGTGAAAAGACCTCAGCCATGGGAACCTTCAGCACAACCAGTGAAGAGACCTCAGCCCTGGGAACCTTCTGCACAACCAGTGATGAGACATCAGCCATGGGAACCTTCTGCACAACCAGTGATGAGATCTCTCAGCCATGGAACCTTCTGCACAACCACTGATGAGATTTCAGCCATGGGAACCTTCTGCACAACCAGTGAAGAGATATCAGCCATGGGAACCTTCTGCACAACCAGTGACGAGACCTCAGCCGTGGGAACCCTCTGCACAACCTCTGCACAACCAGTGATGAGACCTCAGCGGTGGGAACCTTCTGCACAATCAGTGATGAGACCTCAGCCATGGGAACCTTCTGCACAACCAGTGATGAGACCTCAGCCCTGGGAACTTTTCTGCAAAACCAGTGAAGAGACATCAGCCATGGGAACCTTCTGCACAACCAATGAAGGTACCTCAGCCCTGGGAACCTTCTGCACAAGCATTGAAGAGACATCAGCCATGGGAACCTTCTGCACAACCAGTGAAGGTACCTCAGCCCTGGGAACCTTCTGCACAAGCATTGAAAGAGACATCAGCCATGGGAACCTTCTGCACAACCAGTGAAGGTACCTCAGCCCTGGGAACCTTCTGCACAAGCATTGAAGAGACATCAGCCATGGGAACTTTCTGCACAATCAGTGAAGGTACCTCAGCCCTGGGAACCTTCTGCACAAGCAATGAAGAGACATCAGCCATGGGAACCTTCTGCACAAGCAATGAAGAGACATCAGCCATGGGAACCTTCTGCACAAGCAATGAAGAGACATCAGCCATGGGAACCTTCAGCACAACCAGTGATGAGACATCAGCCATGGGAACCTTCTGCACAACCAGTGATGAGACATCAGCCATGGGGACCTTCTGCACAACCAGTGATGAGACATCAGCCATGGGAACCTTCTGCACAACCAGTGATGAGACATCAGCCATGGGGACCTTCTGCACAACCAGTGATGAGACATCAGCCATGGGGACCTTCTGCACAACCAGTGATGAGACATCAGCCATGGGAACCTTCTGCACAACCAATGAAGAGACATCAGCTATGGGAACCTTCTGTACCTCAAAAGAAGAGGAAGTTCACAGACGTGGAATGAGTTCATCTTCCATTCCACAGAAGAACCTCCTGAGGTTGTTCGCGCTCAGCCTGAATCCACTGGATATTTTCATCTTATTATGACGTATTATGTAAAATAGACTTTTATTAGACTTTAACCATGTTTTAATGGTTTTCCCTCACTCTTAGCTGATTGGTTGTATTTCCGCCTTCATTCAAGACTTGTGTGCTCAGACAATGTCTGTTTCACCTATCCCCTATCCCCGCCCAGTGCTCATCCTGTCAGGTGAACATGTCCCACATGAACATCTGCTGTTTGCTGCAGTTTTAAACAGGAAGTCAATGTTATGTATGTGAGTGTCAACAAAGACATGGTGCAGATCATCATTGTGATCGCACCATGTGACCTACAGAAGATCCCAGTTCTAATCTCGGATTCTTGTTGATTGGGAAAAGAATACATGAAACCAGTTTAAAGACTAGTGCAAAGTGCACCGTTTCCCTTGATTGTCCAATTGCTCCAAACCACTGGTGGATTTCTGCACAACTGCAGCGGCACGAGAAGTTCAAGATGAGTTTGAGAACTCACAAATGTTAAGCTCATTAATATTTAACTCAAAGTCCACAATAATTCATATTGATCTGGAGAGTTGCTCTTGCCTCATCAAGGTACTTAACAATTTACCTTATGTATTTGTTTATAGTAAATGAACTATAGAGAAAGTGATTTTATGTAAATCAAACATACATGTATTCTGTATGATGCTCTTCCTCACAAGGGTCAAACACATGTTTTCCACTCGGAAATCCTGATCAGTAAATCATTGTTTGTGTATTTATTCAATCAATACACAAGTTTTGAATTCCACTCTTTGAATCTACGTTGAACTGGACCAGTGCAGTTTAAGTCCCGCCCTCTGATTTGACGAGTGAGTCTGACAGATTCTTTAAATGGTTGCACCAATTTTAAGTTTATTATTTATTGACACGACTGGACAGTTACAGCTTCATTCCAGAGCTGTCAGCGTGAGCAGAAACACGGCCACATTAACACAGTCGTGTCCAGGGGCTTCGTGGGCCGTGTGTAGTGGGCCGTGTGTAGTGGGCCGTGTGTAGTGGGCCGTGTGTAGTGCACACAGTTCAGACTTCATTTGGAGCCCAAACGTAGGGTCTGTCAGGACTTCTCTCACCGCCTGGACACGTCCATCATTAAACAGTTAAATTACTCTAGACATGTGCACAAAACTTAAGTAAAATGTCAAAAGCAGTTACCGTGGTCACTTGAGCCCTTTTGTGCTTTTAGTGGTCATAGTGTGGTACTGCTGCCCTAACCACATATTTTTTGTGGAATACCACCATTTGGATTCGCCTCTTCCATTTGGGCGGGTCCAGCTCTGTCTCTCTCTCGTCCCCCTGTCCCTCTGAGAGAGTGGGGTCTCTCCTTCACTGTGGAACTCCTCCAGGTTTCTACTTTTTCCCAAAGAGGTTTGGTCGTTTTTCCTGGCCGAGAAGGAGGGTCCAAGGACAGGGGAGCTTGGGACATCTGTCTAAGGACACAGGATGTGGGACATTTCCAAGTCCCCATGAACATTGTTTATTTTGTTTTTTTCCACTGTGGCCCCTCGAGACCACTACTGTTGGGATTTTGGGCGTTACAAAAATAAATTGAATTGAATTGAATTGAATTTGTCAAATATTGCTAACCTCTCTCTCCCCTGTTCACACTAGAAGTGTCCTCCCCTATAAAGCTTTCAGGGAGAAAAATAAAAACACAAGGGGTAAATGTGATTGAATGCATCTCAACTATCAGAAGAAGAGATCAGAATAGAACACAAGACTTTCATTCGTCCTCTTGGGGAACTTTATTTGCAGCAGCTTAACCAGACGATGTAAATGTACACATCAGCACAGCATAAAAACAAATCAATGACATAACATTTGACAGTCACTCATTTAATTCACTATGGCAACAAGATGTTCAGCCCTGTTTAGACATGTGGACCATTAAAAAGCAGAAGAGATGACCAGATGGTAGAAGGGCCTGTCATCAGGGTTCTTTACATTAATATTACACTAAAGTAGATGTTGTAGATCATTGCTTGAAAGTGCCACCTGTAGTATTGTGCAACATGTTGTTATCTGAGTTACAGGCAGCACCCAAAACTGGTCTTAACTGGACTAACGGAAACCACGTACCTACGCAGGCGTGGTCGACTCAGTCTCAGGAAACCAGAACCTGAACCAATCACGGAAATACACGAAGAATGATTCCGTCTTCCGCACTGCATATTCATTATTATTCATGTGTTCTGTAATAAATACTGGCGTTTGGGACATGTGGTTGCGTTCGGGGAGATAGGGGCGAGAACGACCATTGTTAGCGTCCCGAACGTCCAGAGCTCTGTATTAGATGACTTTGTAATAGGGAAATAAATCTTCGAATGACAACTCGCTGAATGCTGGTCATCTCTATACTGGTATGTGTTATCAGATCTGTAGCGTAGCAAGCGTTGACTGTTAAACACTCTTACAGTAAACGAACACGGACTGTTGGCAGATTAACGATCAACTAGAAAGGTAAATAAAACAGGACAAGAATATACAGTGAATGCCTTTATTAACGTCAACAGGAAAATGAAAAATACTTCAGAACGGCCCTGGCCTTGTGTAGGACCCTGAGTAGATCTTCTCCATGCTGATCATCCTCATACCAGCAATTCAGAGACCAAAGGGACTATATTCCTCAGGTCCTGTTTTTGAGCCTCATTTGAAAATACAAACAAACCCACAAATGTCATAACACTCTCAATAAAACGAGAAAAAACCCAACATTAAAAATAAACTGTCTTAAAAAGCCTGTTGACCTTTGACTGCAAGTCACTGATGTTGATCCATCTCCTCAAAGAAATAACCATTGATTAGGTTTGCAAACTTCACCGTCCGTGTGAAAGTAAATGGGCCTGCACACTTTGACCAATGGGGCAAGTTTTTAATCTGGCAAGGCAGCCATTGCTGCCTGTTAGCAGCTAAATGTTAGCAGTTAGCGGGTTGTATTCTAATAGCTCTTAAATGTTAGCAGTTAGCAGCTTGTGTTCTAATAGCTCCTAAATGTTAGCAGTTAGCAGCTTGTATTCTAATAGCTCTTAAATGTTAGCAGTTAGCGGGTTGTATTCCAATAGCTCTTAAATGTTAGCAGTTAGCGGGTTGTATTCCAATAGCTCTTAAATGTTAGCAGTTAGCAGCTTGTGTTCTAATAGCTCGTAAATGTTAGCAGTTAGCGGGTGTTGTTCTAATAGCTCTTTAACGTTAGCAGTTAGCGGGTTGTAGTCTAATAGCTCTTTAACGTTAGCAGTTAGCAGCTCGTATTCTACTAGCTCTTAGATGCTAGCAGTTAGCGGGTTGTAATTCTAATAGCTCTTAAACGTTAGCAGTTAGCGGGTTGTAGTCTAATAGCTCTTTAACGTTAGCAGTTAGCAGCTTGTATTCTACTAGCTCTTAGATGCTAGCAGTTAGCGTGGCACGTGGCTTTTTGATGACATAGGCAGAGGGATTCCGTCTTTAGAACTCAGCACAACGTCCGGTAAAGTTTAACTTTTTTGTTTTTCAAAATGTCATCACAATCTGTAAGGGTTAAAGAAAAGAAAAATAAAGAAAACTGAATGTACTGTAACCTCACTATCTGGAGGAAATATAAGTGTAAGAAAGCGCTAAATACAAAGGTGTCACCCCTCCTACTGGACTAAAGAGGAACTGAGAGCAACACCTCACTGTTCATGAACGATAAAGTGAGTTCAGTTTGAAAATAGTGACAAAGACTCGGACATTTTAGAAAACAATTATGTACAAATTAACTTTTTACAGGTATATAAGATTTAAGGATTAATGAGCGCAACTGATATGATTATAGAACAATCTGTTCATTTCAATACGGCTCCTTTAACACAATGTTTTCCGTTCAGAACACTACAGCCTACTTGCCTTGCCCTGAACTCATGAACACTGAGCTGAATACTCACTGGAATTGTTTATTTGTATTTATAGACATTTTATGGACACTTTATGTTATGCTTTATCATTTTAATGGAATCCTTCCTCTTGTTTTATCATTGACTGAGAGTATGCACCTTGTAGTCCATGTCCTTTGACATGACTTTTGACTCCTTAAAAATATACATATATTTTCTCATACGTCAGGAGGCAGACCTGAATGGCACTCGACAAACTCAAAGACTTAAACCGTCACAGAACAATGAGGAGACCCTGGATGATGGTGACAATCAGCAAATAATTCAACATGAACACAATAGATGCTTTTGCTTTGACTTTTATTTTAAAAGCATCACATTTTTTGGTGTGAAGGGTCCAGAAAACAAGTCATGGCTTTTTTGGTAGGTGGATAGCAGAAGCTGCAAAAAACAAGTTCTTTGCTTTGCTTTTTAGCGGTAATCTTGGATAATCTGGCCAATAGTCGACCCTGGGATTCAGGAGGAGCAGTGTGGGTTTCATCCCCGGCGTGGAACACTAGACCAGCTCTTTACTCTCCATCTGGGGTTCATGGGTCAATATTCAAAGCCTTATCCATCTGTTTTTCCCTGCAGCGTTCAACGACGACGATTAAGAAAGTAACTTTCACTGACCGTACAGCTCCCAAAACCTTGTTCACAAACTGCCCCACTCGCAAGGATCCTCCAACACCCCATCCACAAAATCAACAGAAACCAACAACAAAACAACAAAACAACAAAACAACAAACAACAAAATGCTCTTCTTCACTTGCACATTCACTGAAACAATTTTGTTTTTTCCATTCCTTTTTCTTCTCCTTTGTGCCATTTTTTCTAACCTCTTCCCAATCCATCTAAGCGACCGGCAGCTCCTAACAGGTTGTAGCCTGTTAGGAGCTAGGAAAAAACAGCTAGGTCTCCAGTTCACAGCTAAATGTTAGCAGTTAGCGGGTTGTATTCTAATAGCTCTTAAACGTTAGCAGTTAGCGGGTTGTATTCTGATAGCTCTTAAACGTTAGCAGTTAGCGGGTTGTATTCTAATAGCTCTTAAACGTTAGCAGTTAGCGGGTTGTATTCTGATGATAGCTCTTAAACGTTAGCAGTTAGCGGGTTGTATTCTAATAGCTCTAAACGTTAGCAGTTAGCGGGTTGCGGTCGTCTCCAGGTTCGTGCCCGCACTCTAACGCTCTGCGGACGTTCTCCCAGAACAGCCTTGTGGCTCCGGGCCTGGGTCCAGCTCAGGTACGTGCGGCTCTTCACCAGCTTCCTCATGCGGTAGAATGGACTCAGATGATTGGACGGGATCTCCTCCAGAAAAACACAGGATCAACACGTCCTTCTGCTCGTCAAACAGACGGAAGCTGCACAAAGAAAATAGGCCTGTATGTGAGTGTCCAGGACTAAACATGGTCCAACCCTGGACTAAACCAGAACTAATTCCAGATCTCTCCCTGGTCCAACCCAGGCTACTATCAAGTTTTTACCCTGGACTAACCCAAGACTAGAACAGATGTAATCCAGGACTAAATCAGGTCCAGCCCAGGGCAGATCCACAGTCTGCAGTGAGTCCGTACCTGGCCATCTGTATCTCCCTGGAGCACCACTCGCTCTGCAGGTAGCGGCGGCTGATCACACACAGAGTCTTCCTGCTGCTGTAGATGGCGTCTGTGATGTTCTCAATGATGGGTTTCCCTGAACACAGCAGAATATGTGAGGTTAGCACAGCTCCAGAGGACAACAGAATCCACCAGGGGCCGACTGACAGAAGGTGAGACCGAGGGGCCGGCTGTACCTGGCTGGAAGTCGCGGTGGTGCAGGCACAGCTTCCATCCCTGTTGTTCTTCCAGTTCAGGCAGTAACTCTCTATAAACCCAGTCTTCGTCTGTGAACGTTGTAGGAAACAAATGCGTCGTAGATGTAAGGACATCCCTGTCTCCTCTTTTATTGTCGTAGAGAAATGCCTGGAGGAGGTAGAAGCCATAGACCAGCTGCCATCGCAGAAAGTGATAAATGAAGGAGGACAGAAGAGTGAGAAGAACCAAAGCAGAGCTGGACATGAAGCAGAGGAAGCCAGTGAACTCCCAACACATCTGCACATTGAAGTTCATCAGAAAGTGTCCTTCTTCAGATGGAGGGGAAGAACATTCGTACTGAAAAGCACTGACCACCTGGACCTGTTTGTTTCTGATGGCCCAGTCAATAAAGCCAGCGTTGGAACATTCACACACAAATGGGTTTCCAGATAAATCCAGATATTTTAGTGAAGGAAGAGCCTCAAAAACAGTCTCATTTATAACTGTTAGTTCATTGTTCGCTAAAATCAACTTTTCCAGTTTGGTGAGATTGGCTTCGATGAGAAAATCTAAATATTTAATCTTATTGTGCGACAAGTCAAGAATCTGTAAACCTGTGATCGGTTGGAAAAGTTCAGATGTAGGAATGAACTCGAGGCAGTTGGTAATTCGGAAATCTATTAGATTCGGTGTTTCCCCGAATATGTCCGGAGGAGTGTAACAGCAGACTGTGTCCCATGAAAATACTTGTAATTTCTTCAAACCATGAAGTATGTACAGCGCGTGATAAACACAAGCGTTTTTGTCGACTTCGATGATTAACTCCTGCAGAGACTGTAACGTCCTCGGCTCAGAGACTGTGAGGTTAGGCGTTTCGATGGTACTCGAAATATACACCACAAGACGTTCCAGTCGTTGTAGACCTTCAAAAATGGCCCCGCTGTGGTAATTTAGCGAGAAGGTCAGACTCTTCAGACCCAGAAGGCCCTCGAAGCCTCCGTTTTGAACGTCTGTGGCCGATTTTGACTTTACGTTCAACTCGGTTAGAGATGACATATTATGGAAAGAGCCTTTCTCAATTGATCCGAGGTGATTCTCGCTGGCATTAAAAACTGCCAAACTGGGCAAACTGATTCCAAAGTTTTCATTTAACTGAGAAATGAGATTACTTTCTAAAAGAAGTACTTTTAAATTCCTTAGGTCTTCAAAGACACAACTCTTAAATGTAGCAATTCTGTTGGAATTCAGGTTGATTTCTGTTAATGAGTGCAAATTTAGAAAGTCTGAACATTGAAGTTTTTGTATCTGGTTCAGCTGAAATGACAGATGTGTGAGCGTGGACATGTTCCTGATCGTTGGCGGGATTCTGCTCAGCTCATTTGACTCGATGTGTAACAGAGCGAGTCGCGTCATCATGCGGAGCGCGGACTCGGATAAGTCGCTCAGAGTGTTTAGATGAAGCCTCAGTTCTGTGAGGTTCGAGCAGTACCGTAGAAGGGTGTCGTCGATCAGAGAAATGTTTCGCTGCGATACGACAAACGTCTGTAAAGAGGGAATTTCACAAGCAAAGACGAAAACTCTCGTGTCAAAAATCCTTCCAAAATTACTCAAAATAAGATTCTCGACCGACTCAAAACTTTGAAATATCTTTTTATATGATTCGATTTGCATTATGGTAAAACCTATTTCTAAAGTCTTCAGATTTTTCCAAAGTTTGTCCGGGACGTCCCATTCGAAGCCCTCCCCACCGCCGGACACACTGAGGGATTCTAAGTGAGGGAAAACACCGGGGTCAGCGCTGAAGTTTCTCAGTACCTTTGAGCTCAGAGACAGTGTGGTGAGGTTCTGCAGCGGAAAAGGGAAAAAAGCAGTGTCAAAAGAAGTCAACTCACAGTCGTCCAGCAGTAAAACCTTTAACGAGGGACAGTGCGAAACAACGTTAACGACGTCACTATTGTTGGCCAAGTAAGTCATTGACATGTCGAGTGTCTGCAGGTTCCCTAAAGGCTTGAAGGCCAGCGATGAAATACGTTCAACAAAGTTTCGTTTTAAGTCTAAAATCTTCATATTGTTCAGTCCCTCAAACATGTTGTCGGTCAGGTATTCCAGTCTGTTGTTGATCAGGTTGAGAAAAGTTAAAGCGGACAAATCTGAAAAGGCTCCATCCTCAATGTGTGCAATTTCATTTTTCCCAAGGCTCAATGTCTCAAGTTTGGTCAAGCCTTTCAAATCCGACCTTCGAACCGCCTTGATGTGATTTACGACTGCGGACAGATGAGTTGTCGTTTTGGGAATGTCTGAAGGAATCGCGGTGAGCTTTTTCATGTCACAAAATACTTTACTGCGGTGGTGGAAATCGATGGTGCAGTTTCTTAAAGAGTAAAACTGCGAAGGTTGAGGAAGAAGCAGCGGAAGCAGAAGTGAGAAAAGAGAAGCGCTCGCCGGCCTCATCCTGACGCCGCCTCCTTTTAGAGACAAACAAACAGATCAAACAAACGGATAAAGACATAAATATGACGCTCAAGTAAGAACGCTGCGACTTCAGCAACATTTCTGGAACCGGATGTGTGTGAATTACACCAGGACTAAAAGGATTTATATCAAATCAAAGGTCTCTATTCAATCTGAATCACACGTCTTGCTTTGGGATGGAGAGTAGCAATCATTCATTCATTTCAAATCGTCATGGGGGCTTTTAAAGTGATTGGTCGCCACCCAACCCTCAGTAAACACTTGGGCGCAGGGTTCTGACTTTGGAGGAAGAAATGTGTAACGTTTTTGTCATGAACGGCAGAGAATTAAAAGGTTTGCTTTCTTTATTTTTAAGAAATTACGTAAAAATAATAAATAAACTTACTTACTTACAAACAGGAAGCTTCTTCAGTGCGTCCTCTTGTTTAAGAAATGAGTATTTGTTCCTTTCTGTAGGGACACAATATAATCAAGTGATGTGGAAGCAAAGCATGTTGACGCCACTCCTAACGACCAGCATTGCTTTCTGTATCGCGGATGAGAAAAACTCTGTGTCATTAGATGCAGACAGCAAACATCAGAGCTGCACTTCATCAACTGATATTTACTGGAACATCATAAATTGTACTTTTTCAGCCCCTTTGAGTATAAAACCTGAAGTCACTACTCACCACTGCGTCGACGACTGAGAGGAGGCGGCTTTCAGCAGTACCTTTATAAGTCTTTATGAGTAAAAATATCCAACAGGAAACTGATTGAAGTCAACCAGAACATGCAAAAGAAATGAGAAGTGTCACTAGAAAAGCATTTCTTCCATACAAAAGCCTGGCTGTTGTATTGGTGTCTTCACATGTCTATGTTTTTTAATCTGCTCATACAATATTGTACTTAAATCATATTATAATGAATAAATAAAGGCAAAACATCCACCTTTCAGCAGACGTTAACAGATTTCTAAAGCAACTTGTTCTCAGTGGCACATGAATCCTACGCGACACGTCTACAAGAAGCATGACGTAAAATAACAAACCAGTTATGAAGTAAGTGAAAGAAAATGCAGACAACTCGAATGTAAAGGAGAACCAAGTAAGAGCTTAACCTTCTTTAATGGTTCAATGGTTAGTCCCTGAGGTCTCTGAGCCCACCACCAGCCTTGTAACATACAGATGAAACCCTGGCTCTGTTTGTTTTTGGCCACATGAAATGTTTTTGTGTGTGATCATACTATCTTATTTCGATGAGGAAATAATGGAAAAACAGACACTTTTAAATGCACAGCGACCTGAGGAGGCAGTGTGTTCCAAAGTGTGTTTCAAGGGTTTTAATAATAATGATTATCACAGCTAATAATAATAATGATGCATTCAATTTACGTTGCATTTTTAGACAGTAAGAGACACTTCACATTGCAATAGACTCAGAACCAGAAAAAGGTTTATTGCCATTGTCAGTGAACATAATTCACAAAGTAGGAACTTGCTTTGGCATTAAAGTGTAACATACAACGATGAATGAATAATAGTAGCAAAATATATCAAAAAGGACATGCATGAAATTAGACTAAATTAGACTTGGTCTGAATATATACCCAATGTTCAGATGGTCAGAATAGTGCAAAGTCGAGCAGTGCAATGAGTAGTTATTGGTTTGAACAGTTGTTGAAATGGCAGGTCTCATTAAGGCAGAGGGAAAGAAAGTTCTTGTGGTGAGAGGTTCTGGTCCTGGAATCCTCTGCTGGGCCTTCTTGATGAGGGAGATGATGGAGGGCTCCCACTTGAGGTCCTGGGTGATTGTGGGCCGGGGGGCCGTGACTTTCCTGAAGTCCACGATCATCTCCACTGTCTTCTGGGCGTTGAACTCCAGGTTGTTACCGCTGCACCAGGACACCAGCCGGTCCACCTCCCTCCTGTAGACGGACTCATCCCCGTCCGAGAGTCCGAGATGAGCCAGTGAGTTACGGATGGAAAATGGGGGTAAAAAAAATCACAGAGGGACCCTCACGACGGGAATGACGACATCCGAGAAACCTTCTACACCGAAATACAGGCGAGCACTGGATTATTACGACTAGGGTTTGAGTCCCAGATATTAGTGTGACACAGGTTTGAGTCCGGGTGTCTGGAGCGGGTCAGTCCCAGTGCAGATGAAGATGTAACCACATTCAGGACTCGATTTGAAATAGTATTCTTAGAGAATAGTGTTCTTAAAGATGCAAGGTTATTGTGAGTGTCCAACAATATTCACAGCTGCAATTAGAAATTGACTATAACATTTTTCTCCTCCGGGAGGAATCCAAATCAAATGTAGATGACATTTTAGTAGCTTCAAAATCAAGAGGAACATGTACAGCTGATACTACTCAAATATTTGGCAAAAACAGGAAACAAAGTAAGTAGAGATAGACTCCAATTATGGTTCCAGTTATATACTTACGTCATACATTAACCCAAGAAGGAAAAACTGTAAATGCAGAAAGCAAAGCTGCAATTTTAGCAGCCCCACAACCTGTGGTGATGTCCTTCTTAGGACTATGCAGAGCTATGGTACCAAACTATGCTGAACTAGCAAGACCATTGCAATATTCAATCTATGCAAATCCAATGGCAGCTGGAGACAAAATCATGTGGACAGAAGCAACAATTTTAGCCTACTAAAGTAGATGGAATACCGCATGACCGCTTAAATGAGACCCAAAAAGTATATAAGCCCAAACCAGACCTACAAGATGAACCTCTGAATAAAGGAGAGGTCATCTTTGTAGATGGTTCTGCTAAGAACGATCAAATGGGAAATGACTCTGTAGGTTATGCAGTCACTGCAATTGAAACTCTACCAAACTCAGAATCATTACCTTCCAATTCATCAGCCCGAGCAGCTAAAAGAATTGCTCTAACCGAAGCATGTAAACTATTTGAAGGGAAAACAGTAACAATACATACAGACAGTCAATATGCATTTTCTACCTATTTTGTCAACATTGGAAAAATAGAGGATTCAAAACAGCTTTACATCCCACCGAGCGCACACGTGCACGTGGCAAAGCACGCGCTCGCGGAACAGATTCTGAGTGTGGAGCGGACCTTCCCGGACCCCTTGTGTATTATCCTGGGGGATTTTAACAAGGGGAATCTCAGCCACGAACTACCAATGTACAGACAGTTTATTAAAGTCCCGCCCAGAGAGCAGAACACGCTGGATCACTGTTACACAACAGTCAGTAACGCCTTCCGCGCCGTGGCTCGCCCTGCTCTCGGGTTACGTGCGTGTCTGGACATTACAGACTGGGAGGTCTTCAGAGCTGCCACAGAGAGTTTGGATGAGGACACGGACACTGTGACGTCATACATTCTGTGAGGACAGCATCATACCAACACAAACCAAAAGTCACTTTCAACAATGACAAACCTTGGTTCACTCCAAAACTGAGGCAGTTAAGGCAGCAGAAGGAGGCAGCGCACAGGGCTGGAGACAGGGGGCGCTACAAAGAAGTATGGAATTAGCAAAGAGATGTCGAGAGCTAGCTCACAGTACAATACGCGCCTGAAGCAGCAGTTCTTTGACAACAACCTCGCCTCCGGATGGAGGGGCTCCGGCTTCTCACCAATCATAAGCCCCCGAGCCCCCCCTGCTGCAGACAATCGAAAACTGGCTGAGCAACTTAACACCTTCTACTCCAGGTTTGATGTGACCACCCCCTCCCCCACGGTGGCCACCTCTGCCAACCCAACCCCAGTCCCCCCACCTCCTCCACCACTCTCTCAGTTCAGGAACAGGATGTTCACAGGCTATTTCGGAAATCCAACCCCCGAAAAAGCTGCTGGACCAAACGGTGTTTCTCCTGCCGCTTTAAGACACTGTGTAGAGAGAGCTGACCCTCATCTTCACAGACATTTTTAACACCTCCCTGGAGTCATGCCATGTCCCAGCCTGCTTCAAGTCGTCCATCATTGTCCCTGTCCCCAAGAAGCCCCGGATCACTGGACTTAATGACTACAGGCCTGTGGCACTGACGTCTGTAGTCAAGAAGTCGTTTGAGCGCCTGGTCTTGCCCCACCTCAAGTCCTTCAGCTCCTCCCTGCTGCTGGACCCCTGCTGTTACCCCCTGCTGGACCCCCTGCAGTTCGTTCTACAGAGCCAACAGGTCTGTAGAAGACGCCATCAACCTGGCACTCCACTTCATCCTGCAGCATCTGGACTCCCCGGAACCTACGCCAGGATCCTGTTTCTGGACTTCAGCTCTGCGTTCAACACCATCCTCCCTCCTCCCTGCCCTGTACTTTCCCCTCTGCACTTCTCCTGTACACAAAACTGCTGCACCTCCAGCCACGACTCCGTAAAATGTATCTAGTTTGTGGACGACACCACCCTCATCGGGCTCATCTCAGGCGGGGACGAGTCTGTCTACAGGAGGGAGGTGGACCGGCTGGTGTCCTTGTGCAGTTTTACACAGCCATCATTGAGTCCATCCTCACCTCCTCCATCACACGTGTGGTACGCTGGAGCCACAGCCAGGGACAAACAAACAGAGACTACAGCGCCCGCTGCTGAGAAGGTGATCGGCTGCAGACTTCCATCTCTGCAGGACCTGTACGTCTCCAGGAGTCTGGGACGAGCAGGTCGGATCACAGCTGACCCTTCTCACCCTGGACATGGACTATTTGAACCACTCCCCTCAGGCATTGGATGAGGCCACTCCCCTCAGGCAGGAGGCCACTCCCCTCAGGCAGGAGGCCCACTCCCTCAGGCAGGAGGCTCCCTACGGTCCATCCGGACCAGAACCTCCCGCCACAAGAATAGTTTCTTTCCCTCTGCTGTTGGACTCATGAACACTTCTTAAACTCCTGTCACTTTAACTACACTCTTCATCACTCACTGTCACTTTCTGCACTACAACTGTAAATTTAACTTGTAATTCTCGTGTACATAGCAATGCCTATTTTTTTTTAATTTTATACTAGAATAATTTTAAACAGTTTCTTAATGCATGCCCTTTTGATTGAATATATGATGTTTTTTTGTTTGCTCCCCCGCTCCCCCGCCCTCGCTCCCCCCGTCCCTCGCTCCCCCGCTCTCGCCCCGCCCTCGCTCCCCCGCCCTCGCTGCCCCGCCCTCGCTCCCCTGCCCTCACCCTGTGATCCGATGGCGTGAATCACACAACATGCCTGACCAGTTTGGCAGAGTAATCCCTTTGTTTCCTTGTGTTATAGCGAGCAGCACAAGACAAGACAAGTTTACTCTGAGGTTGAACTGTCATCAAAACAGACGCACTACAAGCAGCAGTTTGTCAGCTCAAAAGAGAAGATGGGGATCCGGAACCTGACCAAATTAATCGAAAGTCTGAACATTTACCAAGTCCAGCAGTTTTGTGAGGGACGTTTGGTGATCGACGGCTCTAACCTGGTTTATCATCTTTATTCTTCAGGTGAGCATGTTGTCCTTCACAAGGGTGACCGAGATTTAAAATGTTGGTATTTCAAAGCTTTCACAAGTCACATTTATTTTTTGTCGGATTTTTGTCATTCAAAGTTTTTCAGGAATCCTTGTTGAGTAATTCTTGGTTTTAATTGTGATATTTGTCGGTTTTGTTGTTTAAAGTTTAAAGTTTCCCTATTAGTTTACAGTTTGTCAGACTTCAGAGGTCTCCGGTTTGCAGGGTTGTCAAACTTTCTCACTTTTGTTTTTTTTTTCAAAATAAAACCACTTTCAAACAATGTGTATTCTCCCCCCCCCCCAAAAAAAAATAAAAATAAAATAAAATAAAACCACTTGGTTTTCAAAATAAAACCAATTTCAGACAAAATTATGGGGTTTCTCAAGTCTTTATTTTTTCCAATATTTCAGTAATTTACTAGTAGCGATTTTTCCCATATTTTTTTTCATTTCTAAATGTATGATACTTTGTTACGGAGCCCAAGAAGTGCCATTGTCACATTTTTAAACATAAGGGCTCTTTCTCATGCTCCCACGTTTGTAAGTCAGGACCTTTAGAACGTGTACGTGCTCATCATCTGAGCTCACGCAGCAGAACGTCTGGAGCGTCTGATCTGAAGTGTGGTTAATGGGAATCCTTTGGTTTAAGTTAAAATGACTGAAATCTCAAACTGTCATCACTGTAATGTCCCACATTCAGTTCGGTTTTACCCTATGTCAGTTTCACATACATACACTTTACATACATTGGTATTCACAAGCAAAAATGATAACTTTAGCCATCAATTCAAAGGCTAAATAAATGTCATAATGCGAAATGTTTTGTTCATTTACGATGTTTCGATCACAGCCCCAAGAGGGAGCGTTGAAGAGGAGGGCGAGTTGGGCCAACATTTGGACAGTGCAGAGGTCAAGCTAGAACCAGGGACAAAGCTGATATTCAAAACGTTTAAAGGGTAAATTTGCCATGCAAATCTAAAAAAACCAAACTAACATATAGACTGGTGCAAATGCAGTCAGTGAAGGTCCAAGTCACCTAAAGCCTGTGAGGGTTTGACAGAGCAGTGTTGTTCCCATTTAGAGAGTTCCCCAAAGGTTTAAAACGAGACATAGTTTCACACTCAAACCATTTACACCATAAAAAGGTAAATTACAAAGAAATGCTTGCACTCAAAACACATTAATATGAACTTTTAATGAATGTTCTTTTTGGATGTTTGGGCCAAAGCACAAAGAGTGAGAGATGGAAGAGAATTCAATTCAATTCAAATCAATTTATTTTTTAACGCCCAAAATCTCAACAGTAGTGGTCTCGAGGGGCTACAGTGGAAAACAAAATAAACAATGTTCATAGAGACTTGGAGGAATTGTCCCAGCGTCCTGTGTCCTTAGACAGATGTCCCAAGCCCCCCTGTCCTTAGACCCTCCTTCTCGGCCAGGAAAAACGACCAAACCTCTTTGGGAAAAAGTAGAAACCTGTAGGAGTTCCACAGTGAAGGAGAGACCCCACTCTCTCAAGAGGGACAGGAGGACGAGAGAGAGACAGAGCTGGACCCGCTCAGAACCAGGTCTTTGAGGCTGATGAAGAACCGTTCATCTGGAGTAGAGATCGTTTCTCCAGGCAGATGAGGAGCATCTGGATCACAGGTCCTCGATGTGCCTGCTCCACTCCCCGAGGGAAGGGGAGAAGAAGAAGGAAAAGGCCCCCCACAGGCCACCACAGGCCAATCACAGGCCCCCCAAGGCCCAGGCCCCCACAGGCCCCACAGGCCCCCACAGCCCCCACAGGGCCCCCACAGGCCACCACAGGCCCCCCACAGCCACCACAGGCCCCCACAGGCCCCCCACAGGCCCCCCACGGCCCACAGGCCCCCAACAGGCCCCCACAGGCCCCACAGCCCCCACAGGCCACCACAGGCCCCCACAGGCCCACCACAGGCCCCCCACAGGCCACCACAGGCCCCACAGGCCCACCACAGGCCCCCCACAGGCCACCACAGGCCATCAGAGGCCCCCACAGCCCCCACAGGCCCACCACAGGCCCACACAGGCCCCACAGCCATCAACAGGCCCACAGCCCCCACAGGCCCACCACAGGCCCCCACAGGCCCACACAGGCCCCCCACAGGCCACCACAGGCCAATCAGAGGCCCCCACAGGCCCCCCACAGGCCCACCACAGGCCCACCACAGGCCCCCACAGCCCCCACAGCCCCCCACAGGCCACCACAGGCCCCCCACGGCCCCCACAGGCCACCACAGGCCCCCACAGCCCACCACAGGCCCCCACAGCCCACCAGGCCCCCACAGGCACCACAGGCAATACAGGCCCCCACAGGCCCCCCACAGGCCCCCCCACAGGCCCCCCACAGGCCCCCACAGCCCCACAGGCCCCCCCAGCCCCCCAGGCCCCCACAGGCCCACCACAGGCCCCCCACAGGCCAGGCCCCCACAGGCCCCCACAGGCCCCACACAGGCCCCACAGGCCACCACAGGCCCCCCACAGCCCCACAGGCCCACAGCCCCCACAGGCCCCACAGGCCCCCCACAGGCCACCACAGCGCCCCCACAGGCCCCCCACAGGCCCCCACAGGCCACCACAGGGCCCCACAGGCCACCACAGGCCCCCACAGGCCACCACAGGCCATCACAGGCCCCCACAGGCCCCCACGGGCCCCCACAGCCACCACAGGCCACCACCAGGCCCCACAGGCCCCCCCAGGCCCACAGGCCCCCCCACAGGCCCACCACAGGCCCCCACAGGCCACCACAGGCCAATCACAGGCCCGCCACAGGCCCCACAGCCCCCACAGGCCACCACAGGCCACCACAGGCCCCCCACAGGACCCCACAGGCCCCCCACAGGCCCACCACAGCCCCCCACAGGCCACCACAGGCCAATCACAGGCCCCCACAGGCCCCACAGGCCCCCCACAGGCCACCACAGGCCACCACAGCCCCCCCGGACCCCACAGGCCCCCCACAGTCCCCCCACAGGCCACCACAGGCCCCCCACAGGCCCCCCACAGGCCCCCACAGCCCCACAGGCCAATCACAGGCCCCCACAGGCCCACACAGGCCCCCCACAGGCCCACCACAGGCCCACAGCCCCCACAGGCACAGGCCACAGGCCAATCACAGGCGCCCCCACAGGCCCCCCACAGGCCCCCACAGGCCCACCACAGGCCCCCCACAGCCAGGCCCCCACAGCCCCCCACAGGCCACCACAGGCCAACACAGGCCCCCCACAGGCCCCCCACAGCCCACCACAGGCCACCACAGCCCCCACAGGCCCCCACAGGCCCACCACAGGCCCCCACAGGCACCCCCACAGCCACCACAGGCCACCACAGGCCCCCACAGGCCACCACAGGCAATCACAGGCCCCAAAGGGGGCACTAGAGTGAATTATCCATTTAATATAAATGTGCCAAAATCTGCTGAGTCAACCCCTCGTAACTACCTGTCTTCACCTGGCTCATATATCTGAGACAACAGCAGCACTACAGCTCCCTCTGTGGACAAAAAGAAAATACCACATACACAAATATATTTAATCTATATATTTACTAGCTGTTCTCATTTCTTTTAGCTGCCAGTTTTGGCCCTACTTTCTCGAATATAAACAATCCTCTGACAGTCCTTAGAAGTTTAGATTAACACATTCTATATTTGACGACTGCAATAAAGGCCATAGAACAAAACATTAAAATGACAACAACTTTACATTAAGATAGAAATGAACTAACTTGTACTGTACTACGTAAATCATATACCATGAAGGTGGCAGTAGCTCAGTGTCAGAGTCTTCTGATCCGGCCTGTGCGCACTGGTGTGTGAAGAGACTGGTTCCTGGATGTAAAGTGCCTTGAAGGTTGGAAAGTGCTATATAAATGCGATCATTGACCAACGCTCAACTCATCTGAAAGACATGGTCTAATTTACCTGAAAACTCTAAGGTAAATTGAGCCACCATTAAAATGGTATGTAAACTAGACAGACTAAATGACATGTGACACAGTCACATGTGCACATGTTTTATGCAGCTGTATTTTCTATAGAGTCATTAAACTCATTGTCTCTTCTATTGCATGTAACAATCTGGTGCTCTTTGTCCAGGCTTGGACCAGAACCATGGGGGAGAGTACGGGGAATTTGAGGACCTGGTCAAGAGGTTCTTTAGGACGCTGCGGCGCTGCGGCATCGCTCCGTACGTGGTTTTTGATGGTTGCGCTGACTTTTCTGATCAGAAATGGGAAACTGAGAAAGAGAGAACGAAGCAGCGCATACAGGTTGCCCATGAAAGAGCGGAGACGGGGCAGGCTAAGACGAAGAGCGGCATACCCACGCTCATCTGGGAGGTGTTCAGGCAGACTCTGGACCATCTGGAGGTCCCGTTGGCCCGCACCTACACGGAGGCCGATCGACAGGTGGGATTGGTATTTATTTAGAGAAAATGAGTGATATTTGAGTGAGGTCAGTTTCTCACGCAGCAGACCTCTGCCCATGGACCTGAACCACTAACAGAACCATGCCGAAGCGCTCTAAAGTGAGCCGGTCGGAGGGACCAGGGCCAATGGAAATGTGTCTTTTGTCTCCATGGAGATGTAATATTCTATAATATTACATCTAGTACTTATACTGGTTTATTATGACCTTACAAACAAAACCAGGTGGCACCACCTGCTTGTCTCCATGGAGATAGATAAGATTAATGCCATACTTCACTTTGTTAAGTCCAAGCCGGGTATCCACAGGTTTACTGACCCCCCTGGAGACGCCCGGTGCATTCTGATGTTAATCAGCTACTCAGTGAGGAGGGAGTGAAAGTCAGGTCACAACAGATGGCCCATCTCAGGACTGTTATTAAACAAAGGGATTAGTTTCAAGTGAAATCTAAAAACCCCCTCCCTGTATTTCACCTCCAGGTGGCAGCACTGGCTCACGAGTGGGACTGCCCTGTGCTCTCCAACGACAGCGACTTCTTTATCTTCCCCATGAAAGGCGGTCTGTTGCCCACTGCACACTTCAGGTACAACTCACCCTCTGCATCCTCTTCGATCACACCAACCAACCATCCCCCTGAGTGGCAAGCACTCTCGCCTCACAGCAAGAACCCTAACCCTGGGTTTGACTCTTGGGTGTTTCAGAGTATTTTGAATGTTCTTTTCGGTGTCTGGGGGGGTTTCCTCAGCTTTCCCCCCAGCTTTTTAACCCAGTGAAATGAATGTGATGACATCTGTCTTTGATTAACTCATTCACATACATTGCAGAAGAAGCACACCAACAATAATAAAACACATTTAAATAATGATGAATCAGCATGTTCATTTAAGTTCTTTGCAAACGTAACAGCAGAAACGGCCACAGACTGAGGGACGGGGAGCTAGAACTGATGCAGATCCTGGCGGCACAAAGGCATTTCTGTACATGTTTTTCTTGGAAATCTGTATCTTTGCCCGACGGAAACAGCTCAAAGTGATCATAACATCTGTGATCTTCTGACTGGCGACGCACTGCTTTTCTTTATTGCAGGTACAGCTGAGTTTGGGATCGGCCTGATTTTGCTGCCTTGTTTGACGACCCTGCCAAGTCTGGCTTTATTGTTAAAGTGACTAAACCAAGAGAACTTAATTAGAAAGAAATTAGAAATGAGAAAGTCATTAAGGACTGACACATCAGCGACTCCTCAGCTTTTTTTGTGTGAAAACCTTCCTTGACATCATTAAACATTAAAGACTTATCCAAAATAGTTCCTTGATATTTGTCGATGCACTAAAATCTAATTCTGCAGGAGTTTTGCATTGCAGAAAAAGATGTCTGTCTTTCAGTGAGACAAGCCCTGGAATTTCTGTATGAACAATGTCGTTGCACTCCCTCATTTGTCCAGGAGTGTTCCATTGTAGAAAAAGATTCAGTTGTAGCATCTGGACTCTGTTTTAGAAAAACAAAACGTTTCAACTCTCATCCAAGAGTCTTTCTCAATCTGTGAATCGAATCTGGAAACTCAGGTTTTAAATCTAAATCCAGATGAAACAACTGAATCTTTTTCTAGAATGTATGAATAATAAATATCCAGAAATTCTCCACATTCAGCCACATTTTTACAATCACAAACAAAACATGGTGGCGGAGCGGCTCGAGGAAACTTCACATATGAATGAGTGTTTGTGAGCGTAAATATGGGACTAAGGATGGAAGCCCGTGGTAATCCGGTGTGTTTATATATGTTTAGCATTTATGGGCATTAACATTCATGTTTGGACCCAAAACTAAATAAATATATACATAATAATTTTTTTTTAAATAAAACAGGAAGTTATAAAGAGGTGTTCTGTGTGGTGTGTCCTGTAGGTGGCAGGAGGTGGAGCAGCCTGATGCAAAGAAGTCCATTCCCTGTAAGAGATACTTCTCTTCTCAATTCTGTGAGGTCAACAAACTCCGCCCACAGCTCCTGCCCGTGTTTGCTGTTTTAGCGGGAAACGACTACGGGAAAAAACTAACGCCGATAAGTGCCACGACCGGAACCAACAGACTAGATTCTCTGCTAAAGTGGATCAGGTAATGGACTCCTGATTGTTCTACGAAAAACACAGTTCTGTAAAAAGTCGTTTTTAAAGTTCTTATGACAGGTAGTACTACACATTTGACTAAAACATTATTACATTTAAGAATTTCTAAAAAACAAATTGCCTATTTATCCCCAGTTGGACAATTGTGGAGTTTTATATTATTTTTACTTCCTGGTTGGACATGAGCAGCAGAGGTTACTTAGCAACCATACAGTAAACAAAGGCCAAAAAAACCTTGTTTAATATATAATTGTTTAAACTATCAGAAATGTTTTACTTTCATTTTTGATGGATTTTTAAAAATTTATTTTTTTTTTTAGCTTTTTGCCAGGGTATAAAGTCCCCCCCTCATGAAAACACACCTGAGTTGTATTTTACTTAATTAATTCTGCTTATGAGGTCTTCTCTGAACCTTAGAGTCACTTTGTTTCAAACAAGTTACACTCCGGAGCTTTCTGTGCTCCCCAAATTGCTGTTCTGTCTCAAATTGCGTCCATTTCATCTGTGTGTTGATACCAATATTTAAATAAAGAGCCACATCAAAATATCATAAAATCAAACACACACTTATGTAGTGATTTTACGAGTACAAGTACTGTTGTGTTCATGTCCTCACACTTATGAAAGGGGGAGACATTCAAAGTTGATATCGATTACAGAATTGGATCAAGATTTCAAACATGACACTGCATGAGTATGTGTATGTTTATTAGAGTTTATTAGAGTTATGTGGGGCACCATACTGTATTAGGCATTAAACAATTCTATTCAAATGTACTTGCTCATAATCTAAAGGTTGGTGAGAACATAACCTTGACATTGACCCCTTTTCTGGAAATGACACTTTACCAAATGTGGTTTGTGAAGATTTATTGACCAAATAATTAAACAGATAAATATGAATATGGAATATGCAAATGAGTTGATAATAGTTGGAAACACTAGATATTATTGTTCTGGATCTATCTAGTTGTGTGTTAGAGTTAATGTTGATTCTAAGATGATCTCGTCAGTCAAACTGTGAAATGCCTTTTTGTTCATACGACCAGAAGCAGAAGCAGGGCCTGTGTGTCCGAGACCCTGTGTGTCCGAGACCCTGTGTGTCCGTGTCACCTCCAGGGTTCACCCGGGTCATGCTGGGAGAGGCAGAGGCAGCTTGGTCCACACGCTGGCTCTGACACTTCAGGCTGAAGAAGAGCTGATCAGGTCCACTTGATCTGCATTTTCCTTGGCTCTGAGGCGTTCCTCAGATAAGGAAAAGGGTCGTTGCACTGATTCACAGATGAGGCTGGTTTGGAGAGATTGGATCAACATTTTGGTCGTAGACTTGAAAAACTGCAAAAATCACAATGCATGTTGCATTTAATGCAAAAATAACGTCCAAAGACGGGCACAGAATTACAACAGGAGAGAGCAAAGTTACCTTCGGTGGGCGTGTACCTGGAATGTTCTTTGTTCCATAGGTTAGTTTAGCATCGCTAGGCCAGAGATGAGCCCCTTCCCCCCTCGAGATCCTTCCTCCTGGATCTCCTGTGATGGAACTGAGTTTGGCCTTCTCTCTCTCGGACTGACCCCTAGAGGAGTTGGTTTTGGTGCCATTGTTCAACCAATCAGCATGCCTGCTGATTCAGAGCTGATCAGAGAAGAAGATCCGGAATAATGCAGCCATTATTTAAACATTAGGCCACATAGTTACAAAGGTAAAATTGTTTACAAGACGAGTCATTAAATGAACATGCAGAACACATCAACATTATGAACAGTAAATTCATCTTTAATCAAATGATTGTTTATTAAAACTGCAGTCTTTTCAGTGTTTTAGCTTTTGTCTTCGGAGAGAAAATAGCTCTGAGAGTTAATTTTAATCCAAGTCTCTGCTCTGTATGCAGAGACGTCATAAATCTCCAGGTGGGGTTGTACCATGGTACAACCTTACATCTCACATTCCTGTTACCATGACAACATTCAGAGGTCATCTGCAGGTCACTACACTTATTTCAACAGGACAAAGAGAGTTTTGAACGCTAGGAGGATCCTCTGGAGGTTTTCAAGCCGCTCTGAGGGACGTGTCTCAGCCGCAGATGGACGCAGATGGACGAGCCTCAGCCGCAGATAGCGGAGCTCAAGAGTCTCCAGGACGTGGCCGCTCACTACAATGCACCACTACCTCTGAGTTCACTGAGCGCATTCTTCCTTCAGGGCACACCCCACCACTGCCCCCGCAGGTCAGAGGCAACATTACACATCACCTGTGGTAAATCTAAAGCGCTGGTGAGAGCACTCAGTCAGTCATACAATATATGTACAAGATCCAAGAAAAAATGTCATGCAATTCTAAGTGCTTTTGCTCTCACCGCAGACTGTTTTCGCACTCACCTGCTCGGTTTGATTCGCTCCAGAGCGCGCGACAGGAGCTGCTCCGAGAACATAGTTAAAGTGCTGCTTAATTTTCTCCAGATTGCCATGTTCACACTGGCCCAGGCACTGCTCTTAGATTGAAAGTTCTTTTATGTCAACCTAACTAGTGGGTACTGTACTGCATATTTTCAAACCACTGCGATCTAGAGACCTGCAAGGATTTCTGCTGACCCAAATTTTTGCAAAATTGACGTGGCCTCGGGCAAGAGTGGGCGGTCAGACCGTAACACTTTGTGTCCCGAGTCCCGCACATTTTGTGTGTGACAGGGCAGCGGGCCAGAGTGCAGACGCCGCCCTCTGTGCGCAGAAAAAACAGTGATACAAACAGCAAGTGTATCACATCTGTGAACGGTTCTTCTGTGCAGATGGTGGACGTGGTTCCTGATTGGATGAGAGAACTAGTGACTAACGCCCAGTTCAGCTCGGACTTCTGGACGTCGTGAACTTTCAGCGTGTGGGCTTGAGTTGTGGTGGTGGACCATAAGGACAAACCCAGTGCTAACCTGGTCTCACTGCCCCTGCGGAGGTCTTGTACGGGCTGCTGCTGGGGACGGACAGCAGGCCGGACGTGTGGAGGAGCGCGACAGAGATGGACTCAAGGTCAAATACACCCAGGTCCAACCAGACGCCGAGTCCCATTCAGCATAAAGACACTAGAGGAGGTAAGGACATTCAGCATAAGACCCTAGAGGAGGTAAGGACATCCAGCATACCTCCACCTAGAGGAGGTAAGGACATTCAGCATAAAGACCAGAGGAGTAGAATCCAGCATCCTCCACTCAGAGGAGGTAAGACATTCGAATAAGACCTATGGTAAGGGACATTCAGCATAAAGACCCTAGAGAGTATAAGATCCAGATTAAAGACCCCTAGAGGATGTAAGGACATTCAGCATAAAGACCCTAGAGAGTAAGACATTAGCATAAAACCCGAGGTAAGGACATCCAGCATAAAGACCCTAGAGGAGGTAAAGGACATTCAGCATAAAGACCCTTGAGCGTAAGGACATTCAGCATAAAGACCCTAGAGCAGGTAAGGACATTCAGCATAAAGCCTTAGAGCAGTAAAGTAGACATTTCAGCATAAAGACCCTTAGAGCAGGTAAGACATTCAGCATAAAGACCCTAGAGGAGGTAAGGACATTCAGCATAAAGACCTTGAGGGAGAAGGACATCAGCATAAAGACCTTAGAGGAGGTAAGGACATTCAGCATAAGACCTTAGAGCAGGTAAGAACATCCAGCATAAAGACCTTAGAGCAGGTAAGCAGGACAGTAAGAATCCAGCATAAAGACCTTAGAGCAGGTAAGGACATTCACATAAAGACCCTAGAGGAGGTAAGGACATCCAGCATAAAGACCTTAGAGCAGGTAAGAACATCCAGCATAAGCAAGTAAGAACATCCGATAAAGACCTTAGAGCAGGTAAAACATCAGCATAAAGACCTTAGAGCAGGTAAGGACACTTCCAGCATAAAGACCCTAGAGAGGTAAGGACATTCAGCATAAAGACCAGAAGTAAGGACATTCAGCATAAAGACCCTTAGAGTAGGTAGACATTCAGCATAAAGACCTTGAGGAGTAAGACATTCAGCATAAAGACCCTTGAGGAGGTAAGGACATCTACATAAAGACCCTATGAGGAACTAAGGACAGTAGCCTAGCCTAGAGGAGGTAAGGACATTCAGCATAAAGACCTGAGGAGGTAAGGACAATCCAGCATAAGACCCTGAGGAGGTAAGGACATCAGCATAAAGACCCTTGAGGAGTAAGACATTCAGCATAAAGACCCTAAGTAAGACATTCAGCATAAAGACCTTAGAGCAGGTTGGAACATTCAGCATAAAGACCCGAGAGCAGGTAGGAGCAATTCCATCGATCCATCCATCTTTTCCGCTTATCCGGGGTCGGGTCGTGGGGGTAGCAGTCTAAGCAGGGATTCCCAGACTTCCCGCTCCCCAGACACTTCCTCCAATTCCTCGGGGGGATACCGAGCTGTTCCCAGGCCAGCCGAGAGACATGAATTCAGTTCAATTCAATTTATTTTTGTAATGCCCGAAATTACAACAGCAGTTTCCTCGAGGGGCGACAGTGAAAAAAGATTAAACAATGTTCATAGAGATTTGGCAATGTGTCGTCATTATCCCGTGTCCTGAGACCGTCCTTCTTAGCCAGGAAAATCGGGAAAAACTGGGAAACTAGGTTTTTATTTCTGTTCCTAACTGGCCTGACCATAAGCCATTTCAAAGAGGAACGTTTGAAGCCTGGTCTTAAATGAAGAGACTGTGTCGGAGACTGTGTCGGAGACTGTGTCGGAGACTGTGTCGGAGTCGGAGACTGTGTCGGAGTGGTCGGACTGTGTCGGCCTCATTAACATGGACAGGAGCTGATTCCACAACACAGGAGCTTGGGAGCTAAACGCTCTACCTCCTACTGTGCTTTTAGAGACCCTTGGGACCACCAGAAGTCCAGCATTTTGAGAGCGAAGTGCTCTGTTTGGATGATCAGGTTCTATAGCCTCTTTGAGGTCGGATGGGGCCAGGTCATTTATGGCTTTGGAAGTCAGGAGGAGGAGTTTAAATGTGATTCTAAACTCGACAGGAGCCAGTGAAGAGACTCCAGCACCGGCGTAATGTGCTCTCTCTTCTTTTAGTTCCTGTTAGTAATCTTGCTGCTGAATTTTGAACCAGTTGAAAGCTTTTTATGGAGCTTTTAGGACACGCTGCAGCAGGAGTTACAGGAGTCTAATCTAGATGTTACAAACGCCATGGACAGCATCACTTTTAGGCAAGATTTTTCTGATTTTGGCTTTATTACGCAGATGGAAATAGCTGTTTTACAGGCTTTATTTATGTGTGCTTTGAATGAGAGCTCTTGGTCAAATAAGACTCCAAGGTTCTTCCAGTGGAGCTGGAGGCCACACTGAAGTGGTCCAGTGGGACTATCTGCTCAGATAAAGCGTCTCGTAGATGATTAGGCCTAGTACGATGACCTCGGTTTTTTCAGGGATAAGAAGCAGATAATGAAGTGTCATCCTGGTTTTTATGTCCTTCACACAAGCACCAAGTCTGTCTGCTTGATCGGTCTGATCAGGTTTCATTGATAAATACAGCTGTGTGTCATCTGCAGAGCAGTGGAAGTGAATGCATGCTTTCTGATCATGTGACCTAAGGGAGCATGTAAAGAGTAAACAGAACTGGACCGAGGTTACTTTAGAACAGGGGAGGAGCTCTGGTTTACATTAACAAACTGGTACCTCTCCGATAGGTAGGATTTAAACCAGCTGAAGGCGGGGCCTCTGACACCTACATCACATTCTAACCTCTGCAGTAGAATGTTGTGGTCGATGATGTCGAACACTGAGGTCCAATAGAACCAGGATTGAAACCAGTCCATCGTCAGCAGCTAATAACAAATCATTTGTGACTTTAACTAGAGCAGTTTCAGTGTGTGGTGACCAGAGAATTCATGGTCAAGTCGACAAATTGATCACTTAAACTGGGACTAAAGCTGTTCACTTGACATTTCACTGAATATTGGCTCTATTATTTATTTTAACCTTGAGATAGATTTTTCAGAGATTTCCCTTTTCATTATGACTTTATTCTGTGGGGCTGGATAATATTTAAGAATAAACCGAAAGGTAATTACGAAATTATCTGACAATATAGGGTTTTGATGGAAGACAATGAGGTCACTAATCTCTAGTCCATATTTTAGAACAAGATCTAGTTTGCTTGTGACTGTGATTTGGTTTATTTACATTTCGAGCAAAACCATTGCTGTCTAACAGGGCACTGAAGGAATTACTGAGAGAGTTATCACTTATATTCACGTGCATATTGACGTCTCCAACTTTATCACAACTTTATTCCAGTCAAGTTTGATATAAAGTCAGAGAATTCTGTTAAAAACTCTGAACTATGAGCAAAACTCCTCTTTGGTGAGGCTTTCAAATGAGCGAAATTCATTGTTAATTTCAGGACTCAAGAGTCGGCTTGAGTGTGAGACCACTGCCACACCACCACCTCGGCCTGTGCTCCTGGAGGTCTGAAAGTTAACATGGTGGGGTGGACTCATTTAGTCTGACAAACCGTACTTTTCGGGCTATACAGTGCTCCTGAATAAAAACCGCTCCAACGAAATTTACAAGGAAACAATAACTTATACATATACGGGCCGCACCTGCCAAAAACACACTTGGTTGTCTTTTGAACCGGGGGTCTCGTGGCGCACCCACGGTCCGCGAAAGCGGGGTGCGGGTGTCTCCCTAAGGAGACTAATTTCTCAGCTGATATGAGTTGGATTTGAATGAAACACACAGCATTTTGAAGCTTGCACAGGTTGTCTTTTGACTTGTGGCGTAGGTTGGGCCAAGAAGTCTCATTTCAATGCGGCAGGTTCAAAACTGCAGAACACCGTATATCGCACATCCGCGCTCCACGCGTGTCTTTGGTTCAGCCGCGTCTAGATTCACTTCCTCATGAAGTCTATTTCCCCGTGATTATGAGTCTGATTGTAATAAACCACACAGCTTAATAAACAGTGACCACTGTCCACTGACGTCTTCTTCTACAGTGTGTCCAACGCTTGCGCTTCCTGCTCGTGCAGGCCGTTAGCCGTTAGCCAGTAAAAATCTATAAATTAACCGTTTTAATGATCGCAGGGTTCAAAGCGCTGGGGAAAAAGTAGTGGCTTGTAGTTCGAAAAGTACGGTAATCATCTTGTTGAAGCCAAGTTTCAGTTAGAGCTAGAAAATCTATGTTATAATCATTATTTAATTGAATGACTATAATCGATTTGGAGGAGATTGACCTAATGTTTAGCAGTCCGCATTTTACATACTTGTTTATTTGTATCATTTGTAAGCGCTATTTTTATGAAGTTCTTTGGTTTGACGCCTGAAATAGCTTTTCTGAGGTTTGACTTTTTGACATTATTTGCACGAGGGACACACACAGTCTCTATCTGCTTTGAGTCTGAACACTAAATTTGTGACAGAGCGGGCGAGAGCTCAGCGACAGAGGAGCGTCTCACACTGCTGCTCTGCGCCCGGGGCTCATCCCTGGGTGGGCACTTAAGACCACTCGGTCAAAATCCAAACTAATTGGGATGTACCTTCCGAAGTCGGATGGATGCCATCCCTGCGTATGAGCCCGGGCTTTCTCCAAAACGTACTCCAGTTGTCAACAAAGACTACATTGTTTTGAGGGCACCAAGTAGATAACCAGCAGTTGAATGCTGAAAAAGCAGCCATACAGTTCAGCATTGCTCCAACCGGGCAGGGGACCAAAAAATATTACGATACCTGGCATCGATGTTTGCCAATTTTTACACCGCACTTACTTGTAATTTGCGCACCTCTGATTGTCTCCGCCGGGCGTCGTTACCCCACGCATGAATCACGATTCGGCGGAACCTCAGTCTACTCTGCTTTAAAAGCCACATTTTTCCTTCGATGTCACCCATTTTGGCCCCTGGGTAACACCTAATAGTTGCTGCTGGTAGCTTCACGTCTCTGACTATAGAACTTCCAATTACTTAATAACTTCCAGCATAAAGACTCTAGAGCAGATATGACACATTCAGCATAAATACTCTTCAACAAATAATAGGGGGGAAATTGATCCATAAGAGAGAATAGTTTGATTTTTGGTGCCCATCCTTTTTAACAATAAAGTCCCTGAGTTCTTATTATTTATTTATTTGATATTAAATTCAGTCTAATTCAATACATTTTGTAATGCGGTTGCCTCAAGGGGCGACAGTGAAAAGCAGACTAAACGATGTTCATGGGGACTTGGTAATGTCCTAGCATCCCGAGTCCTTAGACAGATGTCCCAAGCCCCCCTGTCCTTAGACCCTCCTTCTCGGCCAGGAAAAACTACCAAACCTCTCTGGAAAAAAGTAGAAACCTGGAGGAGTTCCACAGTGAAGGAGAGATCCGACATGGACAGGTGGACGCGAGATATGGACAAGCAGTTACTTTACTTTGGAAGAATCACTTCAAGATTTAACCTGTCAATAGGAGGCTTTTGGCACTTGATTGTCCTGTATGGTCATGTGACAGCACAATTAAATACATAGATGTAAATCGATGTAATCCCACATTGGTTCAGGAATGGTCCATACTGTGTTTAGAAATCAAGGCAAGGCAAGTTTATTTGTCGAGCACAATTCGTACACAAGGCAATTCAAAGTGCTTCACAACAGGGAAAAAATGCATTAAAATCACAAAGACATGGCAGAAAATCACAAAATCTTAATTCAAAGAAATCTAAAGGTGCTATTTTCAGGCTCTCCGTCAAATAGTTAAAGGAATAAACTATAAAAGAGAAGAGAAGAGTGCAAAGAAAATCATTTCAGTCATATGCACAGACAAACAAAACAGTTTTTACTTCAAAACATTTTTACTTCAATCTGAAAGACATTCGGAATCTAAGGTTTGAGCAGCAGCATTTATACTCTCCTGAGTATAAATGCTGCTGCTGTGTTTTAGGAAAATAGTTTCACATGAGGCTGGGACCTCACGCACCAGGGGCCGGACACACAAAGCACCACAAGGTGGCGCTGACATCCAAGGTAAAGCAAGACATGACCAGCGTGAACTCAAATGGTCATCTGACTGAAACAGCAATTGTCTGTATTCTGTAAATTAAGGAAAGCTCAAAAGTGTTTGACATGAAGGTCGTGATGAAGGTCGTGATGAGTCGTGTGAAGGTCGTGATGAAGGTCTGATGAAGGTCGTGTGGCTCCACAGGCAGCAGAGGAGCAGCGGCGACAGGTGCTCCTGGACGCGCTGGGATTGAACCAACAGTTTCTCTCTTCACTGCCCGAGCGCCTCTCTCACCTGGCCCTCCCACTGGCCGCCACCTGCTATTGGCTAAGGAAGGCCACGCCCCCTCCGGACCCGTCACTGCTGAAGGCCCTGCTGATTGGTTGGTGCAAAGGGGACGAGCTCAGACCAAAAGCAGGTAAACAACAGACTTCTGCTCTCTCTGGAGTGTTTAACTATCATGTCTTTTCTGTTGCAGCCCAGGACCCAGATTCTGGAAGACCTTTGGACTTGGATTGTTGTCACTGGTTGAACCAATGGCAGTCGTGTTTCAAAGACAGTTTTCTCCTGAATCAGCTGCTCAAATGCCCTCTGCCACAGCCGACTATTGCACGGTAAATAGTATAAAGTTCACATTATTTGAGTCCAGACTATGGCTTGGGGCCCACGGGCCTGTTTTTGTTGGCCTCCAGGCCAGTGCAGAATTGGCCCAAATTATAATATGCATTACTCTTTTTTTGTTACTGCAAATCTAACCAAGTCTACCACTTTTATCCTAATGACAAACATTAAATTGTGATAAAGTCTAAAAACAGTCGGTGGCCCTTTGCTTCTTTGAATGTTCCAGTGTGTGGCCCTTCATGAAAAACACTCCTGGTCAGTGCTGCCACTCCCATTACGCACACAACGCGTCGGGCATCAGGTGCTCTGTGGGGCACCGACCTGACCCGGCAGTTTGGATTGAATGACAGAACAGGCTATTTGTGCAGCACTGTTCCTTTTGCAATTAAACTGGGAGGCTAGAATAGGCCTTCTCTGTCTTTAGCTCTTTAGCAATCCAAAACTAACTACAGGGGCATTCACACTGCGGTGTTTACACATGGACGCGCATCCTGGGAATCCGGCATTTTTTGCGACACGTTTTGAGCGTTTTTGCGGCACAAATCCTGCGTTTTCGAGCGCTTTGGACACGCGAGTCCAGAGCGGCCACAGCGTCCAACACAGAAAAGTTGGACAAAGCTGAATTTTTTTGCGGCAGATGCGGCGCAGCAACCAATGAGAGGTTACGCTCCAGGACCAAAAAACAAACAACGCTCCAATAAAGAAATCAGCCAGACGCAGCTCTTGGAGCAAATAATGATATTCACTAAACTCTGCTCACCTCTGAAGTATCTGCCTCACTTAGTCAAGCCTCGGGCGCGCCTCTGCTAGTGAGTTTATTTTTGGGAAGCAGTGGACGCGCGTCCAGGGCGTCTACCTTCAAATGTCCAGGCGTCCAACGAGGGCATCAAGCGCGAATTTGGACGCCGCGGTCTGAACGCACTATAAGACTTCGAGTGTCGCCGCACTCTCTCTCAGGGGCCACTACAAGCCACAGTTTAAACAGATGCAGAGAGGTCAGGGGCAACGCTGGGAACACCTTTTCTACAAAACACAAGGAGCAAAATGGTCATTAGATGATGAAAATTTACCTCATATTGAATTAGAGACCGCGAAAAAGAAAGAATGAAAACACAGCTGGCGCGCCAAACCGCAGAGCTGACACAGCAGTGTGCGCAAATCCAAAGTTCTACTTCTTACACATGTATAAATCATGGTTTCATAAATGCAACAAAAAACTTCAATAGTTTTCAGCCTGTAGTGTTTTCTAGAGCCTCGATCTGGTCTGCAGAAGAGCAGAGCAGGGGGCGGAGCAGGGCGGAGCAGGGCGGAGCAGGGCGGAGCAGGGAGCAGGGGCGAGAGCAGGGGGCGGAGCATGGCGGGGCAGAGGCAGCGGAGCAGGGCGGGCGGAGCATGGCGGAGCAGGGCGCGAGCAGGGGCGGAGCATGGGCGGAGCAGGGGGAGCAGCGGAGCAGGGCGGCAAGCAGGGGCGGAGCATGGGCGGAGCAGGGGCGGAGCAGGGCGGAGCAGGGGCGGAGCAGGGGCGGAGCAGGGGCGGAGCAGGGACATTTAGGGACTGTGGGGGGCCTCATAATAAACTTGAGTTCTGAAATGTACCAGAATGCAGAAAATGTTTAAAGACTTTGGGATGAGGGCCCAAGACCCCACTTAGGATTTGATTTATGCAATATCTATAAAATTGTATTTACATTTATATATTAACAAAAATAAACTACAGTCACTTTAAGGTCGTATTACAGACATCAAACCCCTACACATTATTTAAATGTTTGAAGTGGGTTAGGGCATGGGGGCACCACTGGGGGCACCACTGAGCATTTCTGCTTAGGGCCCCCAATTGGCTAGCAGCGGCCCTACTCCTGGTCTACATCTTATTTCACTGTGTCAGCAACTCTCTACCACAGGGGTGTTCAAACTATGGCCCGGGAACCAAATGCGGCCCTCAAATACATTTTTGTTGGTGAATTGACACAAATAGGTTGTGTTCACATCACATCACAACATTCTAAATATCCTATATTTTAAAACTGAGTTGAGACAGGTCAGAATCCTGTAGAATTCTCTGTTTAACTGTCAGAATAGCCCCTCTGCTCGATCTCACCAGCTCTCAGAAGCTAAGTTAAGCCTGGTCAGTGCAGTACAAATGTAGACATTTTTGCTAATTTATTAAAAAAGAAAAACTGAAATATCACATGGTCATTCAGTATTCCGTGTTGAGTAGAAGCACCATTTTGAGCTCGTACAGCCATGAGTCTTCTTGGGAAGGACGCAACACGTTTTTCACACCTGGATTTGGGGATCCTCTGCCTTCTTCCTTGCAGATCCTCTTCAGTTCCCTCAGGTTGGATGGTGAACATTGGGTTTAGGTCAGGGCACTGGCTGGGCCAGTCAAGAATGGTCAAAGAGTTGTTCCAAAGCCACTCCTTTGTTATTTTAGCTGTGTGCATGGGGTCATTGTCTTGTTGGAAGATGAACCTTCTGCCCAGTCTGAGGTCCTGAGGACTTTGGAAGAGGTTTTCTTCCAGGATCTCTCTGTACTTGGCCGCATTCTACTTTATCTACTATATCTTTCCTTCAGTTGCCCCCAGTGGTCCCGTCCCTGCAGCTGGAAACACCCCCATAGCATGACGCTACCACCACTATGTTCCACTGTTGGGACTGTACTGGGCAGGTGATGAGCAGTGCCTGGTTTTCTCCAGACACACCGCTTACAGTAACGACAAAAAGTTAAATCTTGGTCTCATCAGACAGAGAATCTTATTCCTCAGGCTGGGAGTCTTTCATGTGTTTTCTGGTTTTTGTATGTCTTGCACTGAGGAGAGGCTTCCCTCGGACCACTCTGCCATAAAGCCCTGACTGTAGAGGGCTGCAGTGATAGCTGACTTTGTGGAACCTTCTCCCATCTCCCGACTGCATCTCTAGAGCTCAGCCACAGTGACCTTTGGGTTCTTCTTTACCTCTCTCACTTCGCCCACGATTGCTCAATCTGGCTGGATGGCCAGGTATAGGAAGAGTTCTGGTCGTCCCAATTAAAGATTATGGAGTTACACTGTGCTCTTGTATAAATTCTACAATGGAAAAAATAACCCTAAACCCATCTACATACTCACTTTGCACCTGTAACTGACAAAACTGTCCAGGAGATCATCACCAGTCTGAGTTCATCTACATGCTGCCTCCATGTGTGACCTCCAGATTTCTAAAGTCTGTGCTGAACAGTTTGTTAGCACCACTCACTCACATAGTTAACATGTCGCTTCAATCTGGAACATTCCCAATGTCTTTGAAAACTGCGGTCATAAAAGCCTCTCCTAAAGAAGAGCAGTCTTGATGCCGCAGTACTGAGTCATGCCACGCCCATCTCTAATCTGCCATTTTGGGGCACAAGTCCTTGAAAAGGTTGTTTACCAACAGCTCACTGATTTCCTCTTAATAAACAACTCATTTGATGTTTTCCAGTCAGGTTTTAGACCTCATCACAGCACTGAGACTGCTGTTGTCAAGGTGACAAATGACATCCCCCTGAACACTGACGCGGGCAAAAGCCTCAGTCTTAATTCTGTTAGATCTGAGTGCTGCTTTTGACACTGTCGATCATGGGACCCTCTTACAGAGACTAGAGGACTGGGTGGCATCACTGGCACTGCTCTAAACTGGTTAAAGTCCTATCTGGAGACAGGAAGTACTTTGTCGAAATTGGTAACTGTGGTCTCAGACCAGATGCCCCTGACCTGTGGGGTGCCCCAAGGGTCAATCCTGGGACCCCTTCTGTTCAACCTCTACATGCTGCAATTAGGTCACTTTAAAATGTGTCCTATCACAATGATGCAGACGACACACTCAGATCTATGTTTCCATGACGACAGGTGAATATGGACCAGTGGATTCACTCTGTCACTGCATCCAACAGATCAGTGTGTGGATGAAGAACAACTTTCTCCAGCTGAACTCAGACAAGACTGAAATCATCGTCTTTGGCCACAGAAACAAAGAGAAAGTGTTAACAGTCACCTCCAGAGTCTCGCTCTAAAACCTACAAAATCAAGTTAGAAATCTGGGGGTAATAATGGACTCAGACTTGAATTTTAACAGCCACGTCAGATCAATCACATCAGCAGCTTTTTACCATCTAAAAAAACATTGCCAAAAGCAAAAGTCTAGTGTCTAAACCAGACCTGGAGAGACTTATCCATGCGTTTGTCTCTAGTAGATTAGACTACTGTAACGGCCTGCTCACTGGCCTCTCCAAACGAGCTGTTAAAACAGCTGCAGTACATCCAGAACGCTGCTGCTCTGGTCCTGACCAGAACCAGGAAGTACGATCACATTAGTCCTGTGCTCAGGTCTCTGCACTGCCCCCTGTGGCTCAGAGAATAGACTTCAAAGCAGCTCTGCTTGTATACAAGTCTCTCCATGGCCTAGCACCAAAGTACATCTCGGACATGTTTAGTGCCATATGAACCATCTCGGACTCTGAGGACCTCAGGGACCGGCCTCCTGCTGGTGCCAGAGTCAGGACTAAACATGGGGAATGTGCGTTTCAGTTTTATGCAGCTAAAATCTGGAACAGTCTTCCTGAGGATGTGAGACAGGTTCTACTCTGGCAATGTTCAAATCTAAACTCAAAACAGTTTTGTTTGGCTGAAATGACTGAAATGCTTTTCTTTGCACTCTTCTCTTTTATGTCTTGAACTATTTGACGGAGCCTGGAAATGGCACTTTTAGATTAATATTTTGTGATTTCTGCCATGTCTTTGTGATTTTGATGCATTTTTTCCTGTTGTGTGAAGCACTTTGAATTGCCTTGTGTACGAATTGTGCTCTACAAATGAACCTGCCTTGCCTTGCCTTGCATTAGGAACCTTGAGTGCTGCAGAAATTCTTCTGTAACCATGTCCAGATCTGTGCCTTGTCTCTGAGCTCATTGGGCAGTTCCTTCGACCACATGATTCTCATTTGCTCTGACATGCACTGTGACCTGTAAACTCATATAGACAGGTGTGGGCCTTTCCTTATCAAGTCTGATCAGTTTAATTAAACACAGCTGGACTCCAATGAAGGAGTAGAACCATCTCAATGAGGATCAGAAGAAATGGACTGAATGTGAGTTAAATATGAGTGTCAAAGCAAAGGCTCTGAATACTTATGACCATGTGATATTTCACTTTTTCTTTTTTAATCCATTTGCAAAAAATTCTACATTTCTGTCAGGATGGGGTGCGGAGTGTACATTCATGATACATAAAATGAACTTTTTTTATTTTAGCAAATGGCTGCAATAAAACAAAGAGTGAAGAATTGAAAGGGGTCGGAATACTTTTCGTACCCACTATAAAAATACTGTCATAATAATAATTGCTCTTGTTGGACCGATCCACATGAAACACAAACTGACACAAAGTTCAACGTCTTCTCTGTCAGCACAAATAAACAAGAGTGACATTATTTTTCCCACAACAGCTTCATAAAGTGATGCTATAATTCAACTCCAAAGACGTTGTCAGTGAAAGGACTTTGATATTAATAATATAAGTTTGTGGAGCCAGAGTTATGTAACATAGAGTTACACAGGCCCCGCCTCCATCTGAGATTATAACAGCATCGCATTTTAGAATGTCAACGCGACCTATTACCATAAGATGTACTTTTTTTTAACTTTTTTTAAGAATATCCGTCTCCAACATAATCAATAACAAACATTTTGTAAGAGACAGAGCAAATGTTCGGGTTACAAGCCTAAATGAAGGTGTGGTGACCCAGTCGGACCTGCTGTATGCACACATACATACATGTCTGAATGCACCAGTCTGTGGCCCTTCAGAAGGCCTATGTCCCAAAATGCGGCCCACTGCAAGAAAGGTTTGGACACCCCCGTTCTACCGCATTATACAATCTATGTAATCTAAAGTCCTGAGGGAACTGAATGTGATTAATACTGCCTCCTGTGGGTCTCATTATAAGACATTATATAACGGCCATCTCAGGGCTGGACTGGGAGGAAAAAATCTGCCCTAGACTTTTTGGTCTGGACCGCCCCCCCTACGCGACCGTGGCAAGCACGTGATTTTATTAAGCTGACTAACTTAATATCTGTTATATTAATTCAAATGTAACTGTGGGATTTGCATTTTAGAGTGTCCTAATAGTGCTTGGCCCAAAAGCTTTAAGGCTGTATTTTGAGTTGCAGTATATAAGCCAATGCTATTGCAACTTTAAAACCAAACAATGCGAGAAATATTTTACTGTTGATTTTTAATTGGTAAACAAATACAAATGTAATTATTTAAATTTAATTACTACCTAAAATAAGATAAGTTTCCATCAGGCCCCCCCTTATCATGCCCCCTGTACCCCCTGGTGGTCTAAAGTAGCCCCTAATCACGGATTTACATCAGGACGTCTGAACTCATGTGTGGCGTACCCTTTGAGGGTGGGTTTTCTCTTCTTTGCTTCGATCATGTCAGCACGATTTCTACAGCGCAGATACGGAAATCACTTTGATTGCTCTGCACGAAAATGAACGTCTTTTTCCAATTGGCTGAACAGTATCAGAACTATATACTACTTATTACGCAAATATGAGGACGCTGGCTGCGGCTCAGGGCCCCTGCATTGCTTGGTCAGATATGGGCCGGGCCATGTCTAAGAGCAGCGCATAGGAAGAGAAAGCTAATTGAGAATGGGCCGTTGACGTGTGATATCAGGACTCCGATTTGTGTTACGCAAGTCTGACAGACCGGCACAAAAGTGCAGTTAAAAGGCAAATTCTCCCAAAGAATTCTGACCGGTCGAATTCAAACCCAGGCTATCGTACTTGTCAGAATAATAACAATTTGTTCTGTTGTGTGCAGGTTGTACAATGGAACGCTGGTGCACGTCTTAATTCAGCAAAATAAAGAGTGAGGCAAGTGGACGAAGTCTGGCCTGGAATCTGGTGTAACTAAAGATTCTTGTGCTCTGCTCAGAATTGCAGAGACTCACACAGCTTGGAAGAGGAAGAACACCAATCCAGAAGAGGAAACTCACAAACGTTGAATGAAGCGCTTTGGTTTAATCTTTAGTGTCGGGCTTTGGGAATACATTTTGGAGCTGAGATCACATTTATACTTTTAACACGAATCATGCAGATGGTATTTTTAAATCTGCCATAAAGAGGTAACTAAATCCATCTGGTACTAGCTTTCTAAAATTGTAATGCCGGTCTCAGTCCCCGGTCTCCTGCATGAAAGGGGACTGTCTATCTTATGAGCTAAACTACAATGCCTGTTTTAGCTGCTGGATGGACTTAATACTGTCACTTCACTGATGAATTCATAATGCAAATTTGTGCTCTATGTTATTAAAATACAGCCTGTGTTTCTAACTAACGTCTAATCATTAAACACATGAACAGAGCCTGAGCTACAGACACAGACTTGTCTCTAAAAGATCGTTTTTAAGTCAGTGTCAGTTCATTCAGTTAGGGCTTCACTTCTCCTCTGCACATGTCTCAGTCAGGGCTTCACTTCTCCTCTGCACATGCTCAGTCAGGCTTCACTTCTCTCTCTGCTCCATGCTCAGTTAGGGCTTCTCTTCTCCTCTGCACATGCTCAGTTAGGGCTTCACTTCTCTCTGCACATTCTCAGTTAGGGCTTCACTTCTCCTCTGCACATTCTCAGTTAGGGCTTCACTTCTCCTCTGCACATGCTCAGTCAGGGCTTCACTTCTCCTCTGCACATGCTCAGTCAGGGCTTCACTTCTCCTCTGCAACATGCTCAGTTAGGCTTCACTCCTCCTCTGCACATGCTCAGTCAGGGCTTCACTTCTCCTCTGCACATGCTCAGTCAGGGCTTCACTTCTCCTCTGCACATGCTCAGTTAGGGCTTCACTTCTCCTCTGCACTGCTCAGTCAGGGCTTCACTTCTCCTCTGCACATGCTCAGTTAGGGTTCACTCCTCCTCCGCACATGCTCAGTTAGGCTTCTCTCTCCTCTGCACATGCTCAGTTAGGGCTTCTCTTCTCCTCTGCACATGCTCAGTTAGGGCTTCACTTCTCCTCTGCACATGCTCAGTTAGGGCTTCACTCCTCCTCCGCACATGCTCAGTTAGGGCTTCTCTTCTCCTCTGCACATGCTCAGTTTAGGGCTTCACTCTCCTCTGCACATGCTCAGTTGGGCTTCACTTCTCCTCTGCACATGCTCAGTTAGGGCTTCACTTCTCCTCTGCAGCAATGCTCAGTTAGGGCTTCACTTCTCCTCTGCACATGCTCAGTTAGGGCTTCATCCTCCTCCGCACATGCTCAGTTAGGGCTTCACTTCTCCTCTGCACATGCTCAGTTAGGGCTTCTCTTCTCCTCTGCACATGCTCAGTTAGGCTCTTCTCTCTCCTCTGCACATGCTCAGTTAGGGCTTCACTCTCTCTGCCACTTGCTCAGTTCACAGGTTTCTTCAGTGGGTTTGAGTTTGTCCTCAGAGCACATGTGCAGAGCTCAAACACAAGCTGCTGATACGTTCTGGTTCTGAAAGCTCATGTTAGAGGGCGGAGCATTGACTCTGAACACGCCCACAGACTGAGCAGCTGCAGGAGAAGAAGACCCAAGCTTCCTGCAGTACTGCTCAGCGGCCTGTAGAGGCCTCAGCAGCAGAAGTGAGGGTGAAACGGGCTTATTTAGATATATTTCAGAATCATTTAAATATAGTTGCAACACACGGTAAATTTAGATTTTATTGGTCAATCACTGCTGGCCTTGATTGCCCTGACCGTACGACACCGCAGCAATCACTCCACAAATAAACAGTTAAAATCTTGGACAAACAATTGCCCTGTTTTACACAAACACAGTTTACTCACTCTGGAAAACATGGTCTGGCGGTGATTCACGGTCCATCATCTGGACCACTCACTCCACGTCAGGAGCGGCGAGACGGGACTGCTTTGGTCAAACTGCTTTTTCTGCGCACGCTGAATCTGATTGGAAGCTCACACCCACAGCCAATAGAAACGCAGACACACGTATAAAGTGAAGTTAAAACAATGGCTCAGTGCAGGCCAGTCCCCAAGATGGCAGGCTGACATGTTTGTGCAAACCGGAAGTCCTGGCCGCAGAAAGGGAGATTCAAAATGGCCACTAATGTAGAGTTAGTCATACCAAATATGGATCTCTTGATGCTGACAGAGGTATTGAAAAAGATCAATATAATGGCTTTGATTGATGAGGTGAGTTGACGTGAGGCTAACAGCTGTTTGCCTACAGTAACGGTAAGAAACTTAGTTAACGCTTGAAACAAAGGCCAGGATGAACTATGTATTTGGGCCTCAAAACTTCTGCCATGGACACAATCATTGGATACCTTTCGAATTCACTCCTGGCAGCAGGGGGGAAAATGAATGACACAAACTGAGCCGACGACCAAGGACTGGAGAAACATTACAATTGATATGAGTAAAATGGGGGAAAAAACCACACATTTGGACTCTGAAAATGGATAAATGTGATCGACTCGTGACTAGTCCCAGTGAAGCTAAAGACAACAAGCATCCTCAAGGCGAACTTCTGGTTTCGCATAGAGTAACTGGTTGTGTTATTAAACGATGATGATGCTTTTACTTTGTAGAAAAAAACCTTTACAATCAGTTGAACGGATGTGCGAGAAAATCCCATTAACGATCCCATTAGTAGGCTAAGTGGGCACGTTAGCAGTAAAGAGCAGTCAGTGGGCAGGTTCTGTTAGCAGCTAAACGTTAGCAGTGGGCAGTTCTGTTAGCAGCTAAACGTTAGCAGTGGAGCAGGTTCTGTTAGCAGCTAAACGTTAAGCAGTGGGCAGAGCTTCTGTTAGCAAGCTAAACGTTAGCAGTGGGCAGGTTCTGTTAGCAGCTAAAGTTAGCAGTGGGGCAGTGTGTACACTACGGTTGCAGCTGATTAAGCGCTACTTAGCAGTGGGCATTTTGTAGCTTACTTGCAGTCAGTCTAGCAGCGTAAACGTTAGCAGTTGGGCAGGGATTCTGTTAGCAGCTAACACTTAGCAGTGGGCAGGTTCTTTTAGCAGCTAAAACGTTAGCAGTGAGGCAGGTTCTGTTAGCGCATAAATGTAGCAGTGGCAGGTTCTGTTAGCAGTAAACGTTATGCAGTGGGCAAGGTTCTCGTTCAGCACGCGTAACGTTAGCAGTGTGCCATGGTTTCATGATCTAGCATTCTGAAAACGTTAGCTGACTAGGGTTTCTTAGCTGCTTCTGTTAAGCAGAACCCTGCCCGCACTTAGTAAAACGTTAGATAGAGTGCTATAATTAATCAAAAGGCAAAGGTTCTAATATTAGCAGCTAAACGTTAGCGAGTGGGTGGCTAACCAGGTGTTTATTTCGCGTTTGACTTAAATCTTATAGCTAATCAATTAAGGCATACTAGCCCATGATGCCTGGAGCCAGGATATGTAGCGTTGTTGTCTAAACGGCCAAGCGAACTCGCGGACCACGGACTGGCAACCCAAAATCGGCTAATCATAAACAGTGGTAGGGTTTGAGAAGAGAACTACTCGTAGACGGTCCCGGGGAGTCTCCAGCGAGAAGATGGTGTCATAAGCAGTTAGATTGGTGAAACATTGATGCGAATGTTATTTAGAATAAGGGTTCTAAGCTTGGGGCAGCAAGGGTTCTGTTTAGCAGCTAACCATTAAGCAGTGGGGGTGCGCAGGTTCTATTGTAGAAGCTAGAACTCTCGTACTACGATAGCGAACCTGCACGTACTTGAGCGCGTGATCAAAAGAGATCGTCTGTTAAGTGCATCGGCTCTACAACAGTCAAGCTCTGAGCCACGGGTCTAGATCAGCTTAAAGCACCTTGCTCGTATCCTACACCTGTAAGCCTTGACGCAGTTACAGCTCGTATTCTACTAGCTCTTAGATGCTAGCAGTTAGCGTGGCACGTGGCTTTTTGATGGACATAGGCAGAGGGATTCCGTCTTTAGAACTCAGCACAACGGTCCGGTAAAGTTTAACTTTTGTTTTTCAAAATGTCATCACAATCTTGTAAGGGTTTAAGAAAAGAAAAATAAAGAAAACTGAATGTACTGTAACCTCACTATCTGGAGGAAATATAAGTAGTAAGAAAGCGCTAAATACAAAGGTGTCAACCCCTCCTACTGGACTAAAGAGGAACTGAGAGCAACACCTCACTGTTTCATGAACGATAAAGTGAGTTCAGTTTGAAAATAGTGAACAAGACTCGACATTTTAGAAACAATTATGTACAAATTAACTTTTTAAGGTATATAAGATTTAAGGATTAATGAGCGCAACTGATATGATTATAGAACAATCTGTTCATTTCAATACGGCTCCTTTAACACAATGTTTTCCGTTCAGAACACTACAGCCTACTTGCCTTGCCCTGAACTCATGAACACTGAGCTGAATACTCACTCGAATTGTTTATTGTTATTTATAGGACATTTTATGGACACTTTATGTTATGCTTTGATCATTTTAATGGAATCCTTCCTCTTGTTTATTCATTGACTAGAGTAATGCACCTTGTAGTCCATGTCCTTTGACATGACTTTTGACTCCTTAAAAATATACATATATTTTCTCATACGTCAGGAGGCAGACCTGAATGGCACTCGACAAACTCAAAGACTTAAACCGTCAGGAACAATGAGGAGACCCTGGATGATGGTGACAATCAGCAAATAATTCAACATGAAACACAATAGATGCTTTTGCTCTTGACTTTTATTTTAAAAGCATCACATTTTTTTGTGTGAAGGGTCCAGAAAAACAGTCATGGCTTTTTGGTAGGTGGATAGCAAGAAGCTGCAAAAAACAAGTTCTTTGCTTTGCTTTTTAGCGGTAATCTTGGATAATCTGGCCAATAGTCGACCCTGGGATTCAGGAGGAGCAGTGTGGGTTTCATCCCCGGCGTGGAACACTAGACCAGCTCTTTACTCTCCATCGGGGGTTCATGGTCAATATTCAAAGCCTTATCCATCTGTTTTTCCCTGCAGCGTTCAACGACGACGATTAAGAAAGTAACTTTCAGCTGACCGTACAGCTCCCAAAACCTTGTTCACAAACTGCCCCACCTCGCAAGGATCCTCCAACACCCCATCCACAAAATCAACAAAAACCAACAACAAAACAACAAAACAACAAAACAACAAACAACAAATAGCTCTTCTTCACTTGCACATTCACTGAAACAATTTTCGTTTTTTCCATTCCTTTTTCTTCTCCTTTGTGCCAATTTTTTTCTAACCTCTTTCCCAATCCATCTAAGCGACCGGCAGCTCCTAACAGGTTGTAGCCTGTTTGGAGCTAGGAAAAACAGCTAGGTCTCCACAGTTCACAGCTAAATGTTAGCAGTTAGCGGGTTGTATTCTAATAGCTCTTAAACGTTAGCAGTTAGCGGGTTGTATTCTGATAAGCTCTTAAACGTTAGCAGTTAGCGGGTTGTATTCCAATAGCTCTTAAACGTTAGCAGTTAGCGGGTTGTATTCTGATAGCTCTTAAACGTTTAGCAGTTAGCGGGTTGTATTCTAATAGCTCTTAAACGTTAGCAGTTAGGGTTGTATTCTGATAGCTCTTAAACGTTAGCAGTTAGCGGGTTGTATTCTAATAGCTCTTAAACGTTAGCAGTTAGGCGGGTTGGCGGTCGTCTCCCAGGTTCGTGCCCGCCACTCTAACGCTCCTGCGGACGTTCCTCCCAGAACAGGCCTCTGTGGCTCCGGGCCTGGGTCCAGCTCAGGTACGTGCGGCCTTTCACCAGCTTCCTCATGCGGTAGAATGGAACTCAGATGGATTGGACGGGATCTCGCTCCAGAAACAACAGGATCAACACGTCCTTCCTGCTCGTCAAGACAGACGGAAGCTGCACAAAGAAAATAGGCCCTGTCACCTGTGACGTGTCCAGGACTAAACATGGTCCAACCCTGGAACTAAACCAGAACTAATATCAGAGATCTCTCCCTGGTCCAACCACAGTGCTACTATCAAGTTTTTCACCTGGAGACTAACCCAAGACTAGAGAACAAGATTGTAATCCAGGACTAAATCAGGTCCAGCCCAGGGCAGATCCACAGTCTGCAGTGAGTCCGTACCGTGGCCATCTGTATCTCCCCGTGAGCCACCACCGCGTCTGCAGTTACGCGGGGCTGATCAACACACGAGTCTTCCTGCTGCTGTAGATGGCATCTGCTGATGTCTCAATGGATGGGCTTTCCCTGAACACAGCAGAATAATGTGAGGTTAGCACAGCTCCAGAGACAACAGAATCCACTGCAGGGGCCTGACTAGACAGAAGGTGAGACCGAGGGGCCGGCTGTACCTGGGCTGGAAGTCGCGGTGGCTGCAGGCACAGCTTCCGCTCCCTGTTGTTCTTTCCTATGTTCCAGGCAGTAATCTCTATAAACCCAGTCTTCGTCGTGAACGTTGTAGGAAACAATGCGTCGTAGATGTAAGGACATCCCTGTCTCCTCTTTTTATTTGTCGTTGAGAAATGCCTGGAGGAGGTAGAAGCCAATAGACCAGCTGCATCGCAGAAAGTGATAAATGAAGGAGGACAGAAGAGTGGAGAAGAACCAAAGCAGAGCTGGACATGAAGCAGAGGAAGCCAGTGAACTCCCAACACATCTGCACATTGAAGTTCATCAGAAAGTGTCCTTCTTCAGATGGAGGGGAAGAACATTCGTACCGAAAAGCACTGACCACCTGGACCTGTTTGTTTCTGATGGCCCAGTCAATAAAGCCAGCGTTGGAACATTCACACACAAATGGGCTTCCAGATAAATCCAGATATTTTAGTGAAGGAAGAGCCTCAAAAACAGTCTCATCTATAACTGTTAGTTCATTGTTTGCTAAGATCAACTTTTCCAATTTTGTCAGATTTGCTTTGGAGAGGAAGGTCAAGGATTGTATTGGCGTGTCAAGGATACGTAGAGTTTTTAACTCTGTTAATGGATGAAATAGCTCTGGAACCGGGTCAAGCCAAAACAATGTTTTTTTTATTTCGAGTTGTTCTAAGTGAGGAGTGTAAAGGAATGTGTCTTGATAAGGGTCAGAAAAGAAGAAGTTGGTCAATCTTAAAATTCTTAAATTGTCCAGACCTTTAAAAACATCTGCTGACACTAAGAAACAAATATCACCACCAACTGTGGCCTCCAAATACTGCAGTGAAGGCAAATTAAAGAGGGGCTCAGTGGTTGAGTTCGTAGACATTGTCAGGCAGTTGAGGACTATAGATAGTTTTCTGAGTTGTGATAATCCTGTAAATGTATCTCCATGGAGAATATCAGTTGAAATATATAACTCCTTAAGATTGTGCAGTCCTTTGAAGGCACCAACTTCTATCAAAGTTACTCCAGTTGACTGAAGCCTTAACATGGTCAGAGAGGTCATGTTTTGAAACGTGTATTTGTGAATCCATCCAATGTAATTTCCAGAAACATCTAAACCCTCCAACTTGTGTAAGGTCCCAGCAAAACCATCATCTAACTGAAGAAGACGATTTTGACCAATATCTAGAACTTTTAAATTGGTTAAAGTCTTGAAAACACAGCTGTTTAATTTAGAAATGGAATTGTGCAAAACAGAAAGTTCAGTTAATGATGGGAAATTAGTAAAGTCTGAACAATGAAGTTCTTTGATTTGGTTAAAATCCAACCACAGATATTCTAGTGTGGTCAAATTTCGAATCGCCGCTGGTACTTTAGATAATTCATTTGTTTCCAGATTAAGTGAAATTAAATGTGTCAACATTCGGAGCGAAGACTCAGACAAATCAGTCATTGAATTTTGTGAAAGGCTCACATATTTCAGATTGTTGCAGGACTGTAAAAGACTATCATTTAAAACTGAAATATGACTAGATTGTAAACGTAAAATTTGTAGAGACGGGATACCGCAAGCACAGTCCAACAGACCTTTGTCAACCAACCCGCTGAAACTGCTTAGATCCAGACTGTGAACCGAACCAACCATTTGGAAAAGGGATCGATACGTCTCAATTGTAAAATGAGTGTCAGACAAATCTAAACTGTTCAAACTTCTGAGAAAGTATTTGTCAGCGATGTCCCACTCAACCACCGAGCCAGACACAGAAATCAAAGTGAGAGATTTCAAATGAGGGAACACGTCTGAGCGAACGCTGAACTTCCTCAGAGGGTTCGAGCCCAAATCCAGATCTGTGAGTTTCGAAAAGTTAAACGGCATATTGTTAGGTTCAAATACAGTTAGATTGTTTCCTTTGAGACTCAACGTTTTTAAAGCAGGTAATGGTAAATCATGAGATTGAAATGAAGTGAATTTGTTATATTCAAGATTCAACGCCTCTAACGACGGACAGTGTAAATATATGTGCGCAATGGCACTGGTTTGGACCAAATCATTACTTGACAAGGACAGTGTCTGTAGTTTATTTAGAGACTCAAATGCAAACTTCGAAATGGACGTAATCTTGTTTGTTTTTAAATTCAGACTTGACAGATTGGACAGGCCTTGGAACATGTGGTCCGTCAGGAGCGTGAGGTGGTTGTAATTTAACGAGAGCGATGTCAAAGCGGATAAATCTGAAAACGCTCCCTCGTCGACGTGTGCGATGTCGTTGTGTTCCAGACTTAAAGTGTTTAGTCTGTAGAACCCAGTAAAGTCTGTGCGTCTGACCTTCTGGATGTGGTTGTACTTGACGTCTAGATCTGTGGCAGATTTGGGTATGTCACCAGGAACATTGGTAAGGTTATTACTACTGCAAACAAACACGCCAGGAACGGTGTTAAAGCAGATTTTGAAAGAGTAAAACAGAAAAGGTCGAGCCAAAAGCAGAAGCAGCAGAATTGAGAAAAGGGAACTTCTCCAAGGCTTCATCTTGACGCCGGCCCCTGTGGAACGCAAAAAAGACTCTGTTTTAGGTTTAACTTTGTGACTCTCTGATGCAGTGAACACAGATTACAGGACAGTGGGTAAATAAAAGACGAGACTCAGAGCCTCACTGAGGACCAGCCCTTGTCCCGGGTCAAGCCTCTGGAGGTACAAGACTGAATTTCTCTGTATAAAAAAAAGCAGTGATTTTCTGAAAGCCGAAAGAAAAACACCAGAACAACCATGGTGTGTGTTTCAGAAGATACTACGAGAGACGGCGATTTGTGCACTTGTGGAAGGAAAGAATGCTGCTCGTTCTGCTTCTGTGACGTTTGTCCCAATCACCATCAGGGAGGTCAAGATTATTAGGTCAGTCCATTATCGTGATTATTTTGCTCACAATATAATCGTAAGAACCAAAAAATAATAATCGTGACAATTTTAGAGATATTTTTTTTAGGTCAATCTATCGTCGGAAAAATATACCTTCATGAAAAAAACTGTTTTATCTGGCTGTTTTTGTCCAATTTAACTTGGTTTTGTCGTTCAGGAAGTTCATTTTAATAAAGCCGTTCCAAAAACCAGAGGAACAGTCACACGTCAGACCACGGCATGAAAGAGAATTAAAGATTTCACTGTTGTTTTAGTCACAGTCTCAGTAATAATCGCAAATAATCGTAAAATTGTGTTGTTTTTCCCACACAATAATCGAAAAACTATAACCTGATCTTGTGATGTCCCTAATCACCATCAGGTTTCCTTCTAGTGAAGTATTTCTGTAAAACTCACCTCAGACCTTTCCTCATTTCACCATTGCGGCGCTCGGACACATTCACTCTTTGACCAAACCGTCCCCTAAATATGTTTGAAATATGTTTCAAATCACTACAATTGCATCAAACAGAACACAGCGGTCTCATTTGTGCTTTTAGGGTAAACCTGTAGTTGGACTTGGCTCGTAGCTCAGTGAAACGTCTCTTAAACATTCTCAAAAGTCTCTGCAGATAAACAGAAGCCACTACTCACCACTGCGTCTCCACATCACGACTGAGAGAAGGCGCGGCAACGCCAGTCAAATAAGCAACAGGAAACGGTCTGAACTCAACCAGAACATCGAAAGAAATGAGAAGTGTCTCTAGAAAAACATTTCTAAAACACATAACCTGGGCATGGTGTGGGCTCCTCGGATCTGCTCAAACCGTGAGCAGCACCGGGGGAACAGCCCAGCCATAATCCCAATCCTAATCCAAATGGTTTTACTTTATGTGCAGTTTTATAATATGTTTGTTAATGCGTTTGTCAAACCACCGAAAGGCTGTTGAGTCCATTTAAGTGTAAAAGAATAAGAATCAGAAAAGGTTTATTGCCATTGTCAATGAACAGAACTCTTGTGTACACAGTATGCCTATTTTATTTTTATTTTATAGTAATTTTAAATTGTTTCTTAATGCCCTTTTGATTGAATATATGTTATTTTATTATTGCTCAGTGTTTTATGTTGCCCATTGAGGCCGAGACAAGTTCCTATGTTTGTGAATTTCGTTCATTGACAATGGCAATAAACCCTTTCTGATCTGATTCTGATTCTGATCTGATTCTGATTCTGAAGAAACTAGCCTCCTGCCTGAGGGGAGTGGCCTCCTGCCTGAGGGGAGAGGCTCCCTGCCTGAGGGAGAGGCCTCCTGCCTGAGGGAGAGGCCTCCTGCCTGAGGGGAGTGGCCTCTGCCTGAGGGAGTGCCTTCTGCCTGAGGGTGAGAAGGGTCAGCTGTTATCCGAGCCTGCTCGTCCCAGAGCCCTGGAGACGTACAGGTCCTGCAGAGATGGAAGTCTGCAGCCTGATCACCTTCTCAGCAGAACGCACAATACGCTGTAGTCTCTGTCCCTAGCTGTGGCTCCAGCAGAGGGCGCTGTAGTCTCTGTTTCTCCCTGGCTGTGGCTCCAGCGTACCACACGGTGATGGAGGAGGTGAGGATGGACTCAATGATGGCCGTGTAAACTGCACCATCATCTGCACTGGCAGCTTGGCTTTCCTCAGCTGCCGCAGGAAGTACATCCTCTGCTGGGCCTTCTTGATGAGGGAGCTGATGGAGGGCTCCCACTTGAGGTCCATGGGTGATGTGTGGTGCCCAGGAAGCGGAAGGAGTCCACGGTGGTGATGGGGGAGTCTGTCATGATGAGGGGGGCTGGGGGCTGTGACTTTCCTGAAGTCCAGGATCACTCCACTGTCTTCTCCATGCAAGATCTCACTCAGTGATGTAATAAAGGTGAGACTCAGCCCAGAACTAAAGGAGGAGCTGGTCAATGACCTGAAGAGAGCTGGACCGCAAGGCTCAAAGGTTACTATACACACTACGCCGTCATGGTTTCAATCATGCATCGCACAGAAGGTTCCCCTGCTTAAGACAGGTGTAGGGAGTGGGTCTGATGAGGAGGCGTGGGCTAACAGGTAGAGTGGAGCAGAGACAGGTGTAGGGTGGGTTGATGAGAGGCGTGGCTAACAGGTAGAGTGGAGCAGAGACAGGTGTAGGAGTGGGTCTGATGAGGAGGCGTGCTAACAGGTAGAGTGGAGCAGAGACAGGTGAGAGTGGGTCTGATGAAGAGGCTGGTAAACAGGTAGGTGGAGCAGAGACACGTGTAGGGAGTGGGTCTGATGAGGAGGCGTGGCTAACAGGTAGGGTGGAGCCAGAGACAGGTGTTAGAGGGTCTGATGAGGAGGCGTGGCTAACAGGTAGGGTGGAGCAGAGACGGTGATTAGGGAGTGGGTCTGATGAGGAGGGCACGTAGCTAACATGTCGATAGTGCTAACGGTAGCGAGAGACAGGTGTAGGAGTGGGTCTGATGAGGAGGCGTGGCTAACAGGTAGAGTGGAGCAGAGACAGGTGTAGGAGTGGGTCTGATGAGGAGGCGTGGCTAACAGGTAGGGTGGAGCAGAGACAGGTGTAGGAGTGGGTCTGATGAGGAGGCGTGGCTAACAGGTAGGGTGAGCAGAGACGGTGTAGGGAGTGGGTCTGATGAGGAGGCGTGGCTAACAGTGGGTGAGCAGAGACAGGTGTAGGAGATGGTCTGATGAGGACTGGCTAGTGGGGGCGAGGACAGTGAGGAGTGTCTTAGGTGGAGAGATGAGCACTGTTGTGTTGCAGATCAGTTTGACGTGGTGACCATGTTGGAGCTTTGTATCCAGGATTTATTCCGGTGAAGGTTGTTCGAGAGCTGTGCCACGTTGCCAGACTGGTACGGAACCAGGACTGACAAACATAAACCAGGACTAACAAGGACAAACAAGGACAAACAAGGACAAAACAAGGACTAAACCATGACTAAACCATGACTAAACCATGACTAACACATGACTAACCATGACTAAACCATGACTAAACCATGACTAACACCAGGGCTAAACAGGCTAAACCAGGGCTAACCAGGGCTAAACCAGGGCTAAACCAGGGCTAAACCATGACTCAACCAGGGCTAAACCAGGCTAAACCAGGGCTAAACCAGGCTAAACCAGGGCTTAACAGGGCTTAACCAGGGCTTAACCAGGACTAAACCTGGACGAAACCTGGACTAAACCAGGATTAAACCAGGACTAATCAAAAAAAAAAAAACCCAGCATGAAACAAGAACTAAACTTTGGCAAAACTCCAGATCAAATTGATGTCAAACTGGTTCGGATGCGTGCTTCGCTCGGCGTTGGTTCGGATGCGTGCTTCGCTCAGGCGGTTGGTTCGGATGCGTGCTTCGCTCAGGCGGTTGTCCGGATTGCGTGCTTCGCTCAGGCGGTTGGTCGGATGCGTGCTTCGCTCAGGCGGTTGGTTCGGATGCGTGCTTCGCTCAGGCGGTTGGTCCGGATGCGTGCTTCGCTCGGCGGTTGGTTCGGATGCGTGCTTCGCTCGGGCGGTTGGTTCGGATGCGTGCTTCGTTCGGGCGGTGGTTGTGTATGGTGTTCCGTTTGGTTGGGGGTTTCTGGTGCCGTGCTTGCGCTCGGGCGGTTGTTCGGATTGCGTGCTTCGCTCGGGCGGTTGTTCGGATGCGTGCTTCGCTCGGGCGGTTGGTTCGGATGCGTGCTTCGCTCGGGCGGTTGGTTCGCGATGCGTGCTCGTGCTGCTGGCGGTTGGTTCGGATGCGTGCTTCGCTCGGCGTTGGTTCGGATGCGTGCTTCGCTCGGCGGTTGGTTCGGATGCGTGCTTCGCTCGGAGCGGTTGGTTCGGATGCGTGCTTCGCTCAGGCGGTTGGTTCGGATGCGTGCTTCGCTCGGCGGGTCGATGCTGCTTCGTCGGCGGTTGGTCCGGATGCGTGCTTCGCTCGGGCTTGGTTCGGATGCGTGCTTCGTTCGGGCGGTTGGTTCGGATGCGTGCTCGCTCGGCGGTGGTTCGATTCGCGTGCTTCGCTCGGGCGGTTGGTTCGGATGCGTGCTTCGCTCGGGCGGTTGGTTCGGATGCGTGCTTCGCTCGGCGGTTGGTTCGGATGCGTGCTTCGCTCGGGCGTGTTGGTTCGGATGCGTGCTTCGCTCGGGCGGTTGGTTCGGATGCGTGCTTCGCTCGGGCGGTTGGTTCGGATGCGTGCTTCGCTAGCGGTTGGTTCGGATGCGTGCTTCGCTCAGGCGGTTGGTTCGGATGCGTGCTTCGCTCGAGTGCGGTTTGGTTTCGGATGCGTGCTTCGCTCAGGCGGTTGGGTTCGGATGACGGCGTTTTGGTTCGGATGCGTGCTTCGCTCAGGCGGTTGGTTCGGATGCGTGCTTCGCTCAGGCGGTTGGTTCGGATGCGTGCTTTGCTCGGGCGGTTGATAGAGTTTTGTGTTCAGGCGGGATGGTGGAACTACCAGATACCGGATTACTTGTCTTACACCCAGGACCTGCACTCGGAGCTGGGCCACATGCAGCAGGAGGGTCTATGGAGGCGTCTGGAGCACCAGCAGGTGGCGCACTACATCCAGGGATCCGTCTACCAGAAGTGCTGACAAATCATTTAAAGTAACTCTGACAAGTTTGACACCTCATTGAACTAAAATGCAGTTAAGATAAATATGGTTTGAATTTTGCTAAAAGTTCCTGTTTTTAATTGAAGACTTTACACTAGATTTAAAAAAAACTCAAATTTAATGTTGTTGGGGGTTTTTTTGGACAAATAAAAATATATGAGAGTGAATTTATCAGTTTTCTGCTTTTACTGGAATGAGTGTTCCTGTTGTGATGTCACTTCCTGTCATTTTCTACAGATTTTTTTACGTTTCTCCACAAATACCTGCTCGATCGGTGTAAAACTATCATTTATGTTTACAACAGGTACAAATACACCAAATAAAGTCAACATTTTCAAGTCACAGGCACTTTGAACTGCAGGTGAATAGGAAAAATTCTCAAATTTCGAGATATTAATTTGAAACTTCAGATACAATAAAAGAATTAAGTGTTTTTAAAAGTTTTTAGTCATGCCATATTTTCATATCAAATGAGTCAATTTTTGTGTAAAAATGCCCAAAGTTGCAAGATAAATTTGTTGCTTCATTTTGTACAAAAGGAATTTAGAATTTCTTATTTCTAATATTTGAGTAAACTAGATCTTACTGAAAATCAGTGTAAAAAGTTAAAATAGGACAAAATGGGAAAGTTGACTTAAGTTTACTGTATAAAAAGGTCCAAAACAGTGACAACTCCACTTTTGACCACCAGAGGGCTTATATTTGGATTTATGACAGAACGATTGGACCTAAGAGAGAAGTCCTCCTTCAGACGGAGCACATGGTTTGGTTCAATGACGCCCGAGGCGCAGATCCGACACGTTCATTTGTCTTCACCGCACGCTGGAGTTTGGATCCAACCCGACCCTGTGAACGACCACTGCCCCCCCCCCTCTGACCAATCGGACCTCCGTGTGCACGTGTTGATGTGTGAACAGGGCCATGGAGGACACGCCTACTCACTGGAGCGATCGTATTGGCTGCTGGACAAGGCATTACCTCCACAGGCTTGTGGTTTAGTGCGACATCTAGTGGCAAAAGTCGCAGTATAACGTTATCAAAATGAAACGAATAAAACATATTTTAAAATGCCACTGGGATTTAACGTTACGTAAAACAGAGGCGGATCCAGGAAAAGGCATCGTTTATTCAACAGTTTTAGTTGAAACGGTTTCAAAAGTGCTGCCGGTGGTGGAGTGGTTAAGACAGCAGCACTTGTGCCAGGCTCCATGTGCAGCAGTGTCGTGAGTTTGAATTCCGGCTCCGACAGTTTGCTGAATGTCCTCCCTTCTCTCTCATCCCCGTTTCCTCGCACTGTAAAAACAAACTGCTCATGTTCGGCTGACCGGGACCTACAGCTTTAACACAGTTCTGATTTTGTGGCGATTTTTGCCTATTTTAGGGTCATTCGCTCTTCCCCGGTTCAAGACCCTTCCGTTTTCTTAAAAACAGGTTTTAAATCTTTAACTTCAGCTCAGTGCTTCGCTCCAGCAGCTCGCTCTGATTGGTTAGAATGGTCACATGTTATGTGACGCTTCACTTGATGCTACTTCCGGGTGACAAAACTACCGGATGTAGCTAACAGCTAAAGGCTAACATGGTGACAAGTGCAAGCGAGCGTGCCCCATTGACTTGAATAGACCGCCATCTTGCTGCTGGGGCGTGGTCGAGGTGCAGTGAACCGCAAGCTGTGATTGGTTGCTCCACAAAAATGATATGGAAAAGGTATGAAATGCAGCTTCAAACTGCTGAGGTTTGACACAGAAACGTTTGACATGAGCCTAACGCGATAGTTTATTGTACCAGTGAATATATAAATGCTAAATAGAACAGTAGAAACTAAATCACGTTAGGCTCATGTGCAAATATTTCTGTGTCAAACCTCAGCAGTTCAATTCAATGTATTTTTGTAACGCAAAATAAAGAATGTTCAAAGGGACTTGGAATTGTCCCAGCGTCCTGTGTCCTTAGACAGATGTCCCATGCCCCCCTGTCCTTAGACCCTCCTTCTCAGCCAGGAAAAACGACCAAACCTCTTTGGGATAAAGTAGAAACCTGGAGGAGTTCCACAGTGAAGGAGAGATCCAACTCCCTCAGACGGACAGGAGGACGAGAGAGAGACAGAGCTGGACCCGCTCAGAACCAGGTCTTTGAGGCTGATGAAGAACCTTTCATATGGAGTAGAGACCGTTTCTCCAGGCAGATGAGGAGCATCTGGATCCACCGGTCCTCGATGTGCCTGCTCCACTCCCGTCGGGGAAGTGGGAGAAGAAGAAGGAAAAGCGATGAACAAATTGCAAGTGAAATTAAATATTAAATATTGTTTGATAGAAAACTTGTCTCGGCGTTGAGGTGCAACACAAAACATGGAGCAATAATAAAACAAAATGTATTCAATCAAAAGGGCATTAAGAAACTGTTTAAAATTACTGCAGTATAAAATAAAAATATAAATAGCAGAAAGTGACAATGAGTGATGAAGAGTTGCAGTTAAAGTGTTTAGAAGTGTTCATGAGTCCAACGTCAGAGGGAAAGAAACTGTTCTTGTGGCGGGAGGTTCTGGTCCGGATGGACCGTAGCCTCCTGCCTGAGGGGAGTGGCCTCCTGCATGAGGGGAGTGGTTCAAATAGACCATGTCCAGGGTGAGAAGGGTCAGCTGTGAGGGGGGTTCAACGATCATCTCCACTGTATTCTGGGCGTTTAAGCCTGGTCTTAAATGAAGAGACTGTGTCGGAGACTGTGTCGGAGACTGTGTCGGAGACTGTGTCGGAGACTGTGTCGCCTCTTTAACATGGACAGGAGCTGATTCCACAACAACAGGAGCTTGGGAGCTAAACGCTCTACCTCTACTGGCTTTTAGAGACCCTTTGGACCACAGAAGTCCAGCATTTTGAGAGCAAGTGCTCTGTTTGGATGATAAGGTCCTATAGCCTCTTGAGCGGAGTGGGGCGTGCGTCATTTATGGCTTTGGAAGTCAGGAGGAGGATTTGAATTTGATTCTAAACTCGACAGGAGCCAGTGAAGAGACTCCAGCACCGGCGTAATGTGCTCTCTTCTTTTTAGTCCTGTCGTAATCTTGCTGCTGCATTTTGAACCAGTTAAAGCTTAAATGGAGCTTTAGGACACGCTGCAGCAGGAGTTACAGGAGTCTAATCTAGATGTACAACCACCATGGACGCACACTTTTTAGGCTTATAGAACATAGATTTGATCTTGTATTACGCAGATGGAAATAGGCTGTTTTACAGGCTGATTTATGTGCTTTGAATGAGAAGCTCTTGGTCCAATCAGACTCCAAGGTTTCTTCCAGTGGAGCTGGAGGCCAACTGACGTGTCCAGTGGACCACTGCCTCAGATAAAGTGTCTCGTAGAGATTATGGCCGTAGTACTATGACTCCGTTTTTTTCAGGTTCAGAGAAGCAGATAATTAAGTGTGATCCAGGTTTTTATGTCCTTTCACACAAGCACAAGTCCTGTCTGCTTGATCGGTCCTGATCAGGTTTCATTGATAAATACAGTGTGTGTCATCTGCAGAAGCAGTGGAAGTGAATGCATGCTTTCTGATCATGTACCTAACGGCAGCATATATAAGAGTAAACAGAACTGGACACGAGAACTGAACCTGTGCACACCGTAGGTTACTTTAGAACAGGTGAGGAGCTCTGGTTTACATTAACAAACTGGTACCTATCCGATAGGAGGATTTAAACCAGCTGAGGGCGGGGCCTCTGCAGTAGAATGTTGTGGTCGATGGTGTCGAACGCTGCACTGAGGTCCAATAGAACCAGGATTGAGACCAGTCCATCGTCAGCAGCTAATAACAAATCATTGTGACTTTAACTAGTGCAGTTTCAGTGTGTGGGGGGCTCTGGACCCTGACTGGAAAACTTCAAATCAGTTCTGTAGATGGCGGACAAAGCTGTTTATCTACAACTCTTTCAAGGATTTTAGAGACAAAGGGTGATTTGAAATAGGTCTGTAGTTTATTCAACAGGTCAGGATCAAGATGAGGCCTTTTTCAGAAGCGGTTTAATGACTGCATGTTTGAAGGACTGTGGAACATCACCACTTTCTAATGAAGTATTTATTATATTAAGAATAGAATCTATAATTAGGGGAGAATGTCTTTGAGGAGTCTTGCTTGGAATCGGGTCTAGAATACAAGATGACGTTTTAGAGACATAATGGCTGAAGTTCTCTCTGCTTGATCAACAGCAGTGAACCTTTCTAGTGTCACTGATGGATTTCTATGGGACACTAGTTTTTACAGCTTGGGCTTGTTCAGGGCGAATAGTGGGAGGAGTTTCATCTAATTTATCTCTGATTGTTTTTATTTTATTGTTAAAAACAGAAGAAAATCATTAGAGCTGAGAGTAGCTGGAGTGACGGCTCTACTGCACTGTGACAAGTCTGTTAGCCTGGCTACAGTGCTGAAGAGAAATCTAGTGTTATTTTTGTTGACTTCTATTAAATTTGAATAGTATCTGGTTTGGGCCTTACGCAGAGCCTGCTTATAGGACATTAGCGCAGATTTTCCATGCTTTTAGGGATTCCTCCGTGTGGGAGCGACCAAAGGTCTTTCTAATTTTCTAACTTTTTGTTTATGTGAAGCAGTTGTCATTGTACACAGGAGGCACGTTAAGCCTTTTTCTACGATGAAACGCTTCGACCAAACCATCCAACAACATGTTCGGACTTCTTCTTCTCACAGTGTCAGTGAGACAATGTTGAGGCCAATAAAATCACTACAATTGCATCAAACAGAACACAGCGGTCTCATTTGTGCTTTTAGGATAAACCTGTAGTTGGACTTGGCTCGTAGCTCAGTGAAACGTCTCTTAAACATTCTCAAAATGTCTCTGCAGATAAACAGAAGCCACTACTCACCACTGCGTCTCCACATCACGACTGAGAGAAGGCGCGGTCAACGCCAGTCAAAATAAGCAACAGGAAACGGTCTGAACTCAACCAGAACATCGATCCTAATCCAAATTGTTTTACAGTAAATAATGTTACAGTAAGTAAAACCATGTGGATTAGGATTGGGATTATGGCTGGGCTTGTTCCCCCGGTGCTGCTCACGGTTTGAGCAGATCCGAGGAGCCCACGACCATGCCCAGGTTCATGTGTTTTAGGAAATGTTTTTCTAATTGACTTAATAGCCAAACCACCGAAAGGCTGTTGGTCTGTCGAGTCCATTCAAGTGTAAGAGGCGTTGTGTTTGGATGGAAACAGCACAAGGAGAAGAAAGCGAGATTCACCCCAGAAGAAAACAGAACCGTGGCTCTTTTAACACTTGAGAGGAACGTCACACTGTCTGAACTGGAGGCGTGTTTTGTGCATAAGCACCGTCCTCTTGTGACGGCCCCTTTTGGCCTCGGGCTGTTTGTCAACGAGGGGCGGGACTCGACTTGTGTCTTGACGGGTTTTACAACGTGCACTTAAAGCACCAAAACACAAATACACTGTAAAAAGGAACAGTATTCATGTATTTCACCGCACAAACGAGAGTACGGTTTCTGCTCTTAAAATTGTAAGTTATTTAAACTCACTGAAACATGTTGAAGAAAAAAAATCACAAATAAAAGTTACACCGACTGTTGTAGATGTTATTGCGAGTTCTTTCCACTTGGCAACCGGCCGTAGGTAAACGTTTGAGGTCTTTTAAATTGGTGTAATCTCTCATTCTTGTTTTCATTCATTCATCTTAACTCGTCCATCTTTTTAGGGCAGATATTCACTTAAAACCTTTACTTTAAATGAACTTACAGGTATTAATTACAACAGCAGTGAGTCTCCTTCTTCCCCGCTGACAGACGCGCAGTATACGCTCCAAAGGTATCCATTTATCGTCTCCACGGCAGGAGTATTTTTAAAAGTATATAAAACGGAACAGAAAAAGGAAAAAAACAAAACCGAGATGAATACAAAGGGGCAGAAAAAGACATCCATAGAAAGTTACGGCACATATTGTCCAAAGTAAACGTCCCACTTGGTCCAAAATCAGCCCAGTCCTTGATTTTGGGTGCAGTTTGTGTCCTCCATTTCTTCACCCGGCCGCCAGAAGATCTGCATTTCCAGTGTTCATGGCAGTAGTTCTGAGTTCCACGTACATAGTTCTGAAGTCCAGTGGGATGCCAACGTCAAAAACAGCACCACTTTGTTCATCTCAATCCAATATCTCTGAGCAACAGGACAGTCCCCAAACATGGTAATGTGTGCTTCCTGGCAAAATATAGGTCTCAGTTAGCGTTTCCCTGTTAATAATGTCCTCTTTGACATACAAAACAATTATTTGAACGTCCTGCGATTTTCTTTCTCCCACGTAGAAATGATGAGGTGAATTTCCACTGTAAGAGACAAAATCTTCGGAAACCACATCAAAAAAAAAAAAAAGGTTTGTTATTGCTGCAAAATAAGTATTTGAACACCGGCCAATCAGCAAGAATTGTGGCTCTCAAAGACCTGTTAGTCTGCCTTTAAAAATTCCACCTCTACTCCAGCTCGTTAGCTGCATAAAAGACCCCTGTGCACCCCACAACCAGTCAGACTCCAGACCAAAGAGACCAAGACCAAAGAGCTGTCAGAAGACCCCATAGACTAAACTGTAGACCTAAACAAGGCTGGAAAGGGCGACGAGGGCGATTGGCAAGAGGCTTGGAGAAGAAAAGATCGACTGTTGGAGCAAATGTGGTAGAACATCGAAGAGGCTAAAGATGATGTCAGTCTCCCTCAGACTAGAGCTCCATGGAAGATCTTCACCTGTGGGGTCTCAATGATGGAGAAAAAGTTCAGGAATCATCCCGGAACTACGGTAGAAGCTGCTCATTGACCTGAAGAGAGCTGGGACCACAGGTTCAAAGGTTACTATCCGGTAACACACTACGCCGTCATGGTTTTAAAATCATGCATCGCACAGAAGGTTATCCCTGCTTAAGTACAGCACATGATCCAGGCCTGTCTGAAGTGTGACAATGACCAACTGGATGATCCAGATTAGAAGGTCATGTGGTCAGAGGAGACCAATAATAGACATCTACTTGGATGAAACATCATACTTTGGAGGTGGAAACATCATACTTTGGAGGTGGAAACACCATGGAACTTATTGGGGGTCTTTTCTGCATAGGGGACATGACGACTGAACTGTCTTAAGAAGAGGATGAACGGGACCATGGGTTTGTGAGATTTTTGGGCCACACCCTCCTTCCATCAGTCAGAGCATTGAAGATGGGGCGTGGCTGGCCTTCCAACATGACAATGACCTGAAGCACACAGCCAAGAGGACTAAGGAGTGGCTCCGTAAGAAGTAGTGGCCTAGCCAGTCTCCGTGTTGCTTAGCGACAGCCCTGAAACCTGAGAGAATTAGAGAAGATCTGTGGTGGAGGAGTGGGCCGAACTCACTGCTGCAGTGTGTGAAAACCTGGTCCAGAACTACAGGAAACATCTGACCTCTGGTATCTGTAAACAAAGGCTTCTTTACCAAATATTAATTCTCATTTTCTCAGGTTCAAATACTTATTTACAGCAATAACAAACAAATAAAGTATTTAGAAATCATACAATGTGATTTCAGTCCGTCACAGTTGGAAATGCTGTGTCTAATGCGGTAATAAAGTATGTGCAAGTTTGGCCATTTTTATACATATTTGGATAAATGTTGTTTTCTTACATTTTTAAAAAATAAATTAGAGAAGAATTTACAAATTGATAAATCAAAGTCCTATTTACCTGGTGCTTTAAACTTTTTAGTCAAAATAGCTTGTGTTTTCAACAGGGACGATAAGAGAAAAGGGACTTGGAGCATTGTCTTGATGGTTAACTGTATAAGACACACCCAAGTAATGATCTTATTTAAGCACCTCCTCACATCTAGTTCAGGACTTGAATCGGTGTGAACCAGGATTTCGAGATGTCGCACGGTTCCAGGTCCCTCCAAGATGTTTGTGAAACCTTCAAGTCCTGCAAGACCCCACAGTACTACGATCAGTGGGCAGAGACTTTATGACACGGTCAGTGCTTTTCATGGGCGTGATGACTTGGTGTGGTTTTCCTGTGGTGAATGTTTCTAGTTTAGGCCAGTGGATTTTCTGGTCCAGCTGTTTCAGGGACTAGAGTAATAAAGTACTTTAAGGGTCTCGACAGGCCTTAGTTATTCAGGCTGTTTAAAATGTACTTTGAATACTGTAGACAGGTGTATTTGTTGTAGTATTACTTGGACAAATAAATGTAGAAGAAACTGGTTCAGCGGCTTTCTGTCTTTGTCAAATCAAGATTCTCTGACATGTTGTCTCCCTCAGGTTCCTCCCTCAGTGTTAATCCAGCAGGTTGCTCCTGCATGTTTCTCCTGCATGTTTCCCCCGCAGGTTACTCCTTCAGGCCTGCTCCCTCAGGATGCCTCCTTCAGTTTGCTCCCGCGGTTCTCCCTCAGGTTGCTCCCAGCCCAGGATCAAGTGCTCCGGCCTGCAGTTTCGCCCGCGGTTACCTCAGGCGGCGTCCCTCAGGGTGACTCCTCAGGTTGCCGCCGCAGGGCTCTAGCTCCGCGTGCTCCTCGCTCCGAGTGCTATGCTCCTCAGTTGCTCCCAGGTGTCTAGGTGCTCCCTCAAGTGGCTCCGGCAGGCTATGCTCGGTGTCCGCAGGTTGCTCCGCAGGTTGCCTCCCGCAGTTGTCCTCAGTGCTCCCGTTGCTCGCAGGTGTCGCGTGTCCCGCAGGTTGCTCCTGCAGGTTTGCTGCCCTAGCGACCAGGGCGCGTTGCTCCCGGTGCAGGTTGCTCCTGCAGTTGCTCCCCAGGGCCTTGCTCCCTTCAGGTTGCTCCCGCAGGCTGCTCCTCGGTAGTCCTAGGGTTGTCCTGCCAGGGTTGCTGCCTAGGTTGTCCTCCTACGGTTGCTCCTGCAGGTTGCTCCCGCAGGTTGTCGCCAGCAGGTTGCTCCTCAGGTTGCTCCTCAGGTGCGTCCCGGCAGGGCTCCTCAGGTAGCTCCCTCAGGTTGCTCCTGCACGGTTGCTCCCTCAGTGTGCTCTGCCAGGTTGCTTCACCACAGTTGCTCCTTCAGGTTGTCGGCTCAGCTGCTCCTTTCAGTGCTCCTCAGGGTTGCTCTTTTTGGTGCTCTTAGGTGGCTCCCCAGGGTTGCTCCGCAGTTGCTCCCTAGTTGGCTGCCTCAGGTTCTTCCGGCAGGCGCTCCTTCAGGTAGCTGCCCTCCAGTGTCCTGCAGTTGCTGCCTCAGGTTTGCTCCTGCAGTTGCTCTGGTGGCAGCAAAGGCTTTGTTCAAAAAAGTTCAGAAGATTAATTAATTCACAAGTTTTACATCCAAAAGTCTTCAGACTTAAACTTCTGGACTCACTTTTTAAAGCCAACGTTTGGCTGCTAAACACGCTTTGTGTGATTGAGACTTGCTGTGGTAAAACATTTACAACAGGGTTTGGAGAATTATGGATGTTCTCTCCTGGAGCTTTTTCTTATACTTAAGGGTTAATAACTTTATTTGACCATTTCCGTGAACTAAACTAATACTATCTAAAATTAGAATAAAAAAGACTGAAATGCGTCTGATATCATTTCTAATTCGGCTTATTTGTAAAGTCGGGGACTGATCGGCCTTTTTTTTTTCAGACTGTGATAAGACTGAGACCTGTGTCTTTGTCATAGGTCATCTAAGTCTAACCATCTCTGATCTGCACAGGACTTAAATATGATGGACTACATGGCTCCGACGCACACTGTAGAAGTCCTGATGGAAGCACTTCCAGCTCAGTCCAGACCAGGGTTCGAGTCTCTGGACGTGGCCTGTGGATCGGGACTCGTGGCCAAAGTGGTGAGAACCATCTTAAAATGTGGCTGAGAAAGAGGAGCAAAATCCACAAGAGACATAAGAATGGGACAGTTACATGCTGCAGTAAAAAAGATCAAAATGAGAGTCTAGGTTGTTGGTCCAGGAGACGTCCAGGAGACGTCCAGGAGACGTCCAGCAGACGTCCAGGAGACGTCCACGCAGTCTCTACAAAAGAAGGCCAATTGTTTGAGACTGAAGACTTACGTGGTCGTTCGGACGCATTGGACTTTAACTTCAGCCCAAAAGCAGACAGAACACCACACCATCACTGTTTTCTTCACCATTTACACGGCTTGTCCAAACAAAAAAAAGCCAAAGCAAATCCCAGGTTTTCCAGGTGGAAAAGGTCAGTGTGTTCATCGAGCAGAGGAAACATCTGAGGAGAAGCAGAAACTAATATACTCCAGATCTGAACCCCAGTGAAGATCTGTGTGAGGGGAGCAATGACACCCTGACACCAGGACTGAACCAAGACTCAACAAGGACCAAACCAGGACCAAACGGTTAGACTTGGTCCGTCCTGATGGGTGCTTTTGTTGTTCTCTTGTCTTGCAGATCAGTTTGACGTGGTGACCCTCGTTGAGGCTTTGTATCCAGGATTCATTCCGGTGAAAGTGGTTCGAGAGCTGTGCCAGGCTGCCAAACCTGGTACGGAACCAGGACTGACCGACCAGACAATGGAGAAACCAGGACTAAATCTGACAGACTAAACTACAGGACAAAACTTGGACTAACAAACAAGGACTGAACAAACCAGGACTGAACAAGGACTAAACCAGGACTGAACAAGGACCAAACCAGTCCTCTGTTCAGGCGGTTGATTCGGATTTGTGTTCAGGCGGTTGATTCGGATTTGTGTTCAGGCGGTTGATTCGGATTTGTGTTCAGGCGGTTGATTCGGATTTGTGTTCAGGCAGTTGATTTGGATTTGTGTTCAGGCGGTTGATTTGGATTTGTGTTCAGGCGGTTGATTCGGATTTGTGTTCAGGCGGTTGATTTGGATTTGTGTTCAGGTGGGCTGGTGGTGATGGCCCGGGGGAACTACCAGAGGCCGACGCACTTCTCTTACACCCAGGACCTGCACTCGGAGCTGGGCCTCATGGAGCAGGAGGGTCTGTGGAGGCGTCTGGAGCTCCAGCAGGTGGCGCAATACGTGTCCGACCCGCACCAGCCCAAAGGCGTCATCCAGGGATCCATCTACATCTACCAGAAGTGCTGAAAAAATCATTTAAACTGAGTCACATTTAGAGATATCAATGTGAAACTTATATTGCAGTTTACTCACATAAATAAAATAATAAAATGTTTTACAAGTTTTTAATCATGCCATATTTTCATATAAAAATGAGTCAATTTTTGTGTAAATGCCCAAAATTGCAAACTACATTTCTTGCTTCATTTTGTTGACATTAGATAAAAACATTAGACACACTGTTTTCTCCTGGTGGGTGTGTCCAGGGGTCTCATTCATAAAGCTTGCTTGCGCCCTCTGCGACATACGTGTCATTTCTAAAACTTCCACTCGGCGCAGGACTTTGCTTTTGCTTTGGATTAATAAAAGTAAATAGTATTACGTGCAGACGACTGGAACACTGACCCTCTTATTGCGACATCTAGTGGCAAAAATACTATTCTACTTCTGAACAAAGAAACTAAAGATAATAAATAAACTAATAGATTTTTCCCCGTTTCCGCTGCAGTCGCCTTAACGTTTGGGGTGTGGAACATTCATGTGTTGTCCAAGCTGAGGTTCATCATGAGCCGTGTTTGAATGGTCCTTGAGATGTTTTTACGTGCGGTTTGGTGCAGGACGTGTTTTTGAGACGCTTAATGTCCATTGTCCCTCCGAATAAAGACTGAACCAAACGTGTGTAACTGACTTGTTACACACTACAACTGAGTCTTTTTCGACAATGGAACACTCTTGGATTACACGACATGCTTGTAACTGGCCTCACACAAAAGAAAGAACAATTATTCCCGCCCACCAGGAGAAAAGTGACACAGTGCCCCTTTAACCGCGGGTAACCCCACATCCGAGCCCTGTTCGTGACGCCAAAAATCAGCCCAGGTTTGAAAATGGCTACCTTTTTATTGACAAATGATTCAATACAGCAATAATCGATATATTTCATATTATATTCGACGATAAATCACGGTGGTAATTATTGTCAAAACTGTGAATACTTTTAGCGGGGAAATATTGGCTTGAAATAAGAAGAAATGTCATGAAACGTCATAAAATAATCCAGCAACAAAATAGTGAACTGCCGAAGAGCCGAGCGTTGGCGCGTTTGGCCTCAGGGTTCAGGGCCTTCTTCTCCTGCCGAGCCGCATCATGTTTTTGGCGGCGGTGTGGCAGTGCTTTCCTCTGATGATGCTGTAGCGACTTCCTCCGGCTTTCACCATGTCGCCGACCGTCCGGGATCCGCCAAAGTTCTGGGTCTCCTTCACCTGAGAAAGACACAAAAAGACCCGGTTAGACTGGTCCAGAGGCGGGTCCGAGGTGGGTCCAGAGGTGGGTCCGGGTCCGAGGTGGGTCCGAGGTGGGTCCAGAGGTGGGTCCGAGGTGGGTCCCGAGGTGAGTCCGCGAGGTGGGGTCAAAGGTGGGTCAAAGGTGGGTCCAAGAAGAGTCCGAGGTGGGTCCGAGGTGGGTCCGTGGTAGGTCCAAGGTGGGTCCGAGGTGGGTCCGAGGTGAGTCCGAGGTGGGTCAAAGGTGGGTCCGAGGTGAGTCCAGAGGTGAGTCCGAGGTGGGTCAAGGTGGGTCCGAGGTGAGTCCAAGGTGGGTCAAAGGTGGGTCAAAGATGAGTCAAAGGTAGGTCCAAGAAGAGTCCAAAGTGGGTCCGAGAGGTGGGGCCGAGGTGGGTCCGAGGTGGGTCCAGAGGTGAGTCCGAGGTGGGTCCGAGGTGAGTCCGAGGTGGGTCAAGGTGGGTCAAAGGTGGGTCAAAGATGGGTCAAAGGTAGGTCAAAGAAGAGTCCGAGGTGGGTCCAAGATGAGTCCAGAGGCGGGTTCGAGGTGGGTCCGAAGTGAGTCCGAGGTGGGTCCAAGATGAGTCCAGAGGCGGGTTCGAGGTGGGTCCGAGGTGGGTCCGAGGTGGGTCGAGGTGGGTCCGAGGTGGGTCCAGAGGTGGGTCCGAGGTGGGTCCGAGGTGGGTCAAAGGTGGGTCAAAGGTGGGTCAAAGTGGGTCAAGAAGAGTAGAGGGTCCGAGGTGGGTCCGAGGTGGGTCCAAGTGGGTCCGAGGTGGGGTCCAAGGTGGGTCCGAGGTGGGTCCGAGGTGAGTCCGAGGTGGGTCAAAGGTGGGTCAAAGATGAGTCAAAGGTAGGTCCAAGAAGAGTCCAAAGTGGGTCCGAGGTGGGGCCGAAGTGGGTCCGAGGTGGGGTCCGAGGTGGGTCCGAGGTGGGTCCAGAGGTGAGTCCGAGGTGGGTCAAAGGTGGGTAAAAGATGAGTCAAAGGTAGGTCCAAGAAGAGTCCAAAGTGAGTCCGAGGTGGGGCCGAGGTGGGTCCAGAGGTGGGTCCGAGGTGAGTCCGAGGTGGGTCGAGGTGAGTCCGAGGTGGGTCAAAGGTGGGTCAAAGATGGGTCAAAGGTAGGTCCAAGAAGAGTCGCGAGGTGGGTCCGAGGTGGGTCCGAGGTGGGTCCAAGATGAGTCCAGAGGCGGGTTCGAGGTGGGTCCAAGTGGGTCCGGGGTGAGTCCAAGTGGGTTTACATTCGCGTAAAGAGCGCACTGCAGGTTTTGCCCGGATCATGACTTGTTTCGTGCAGTGAAACTTGTGATGAACGTTGTTTTCCAATAGTTCAAAAAGTTCACAGGAGGCGCTTGGGTTCTTGAAAACGAATCGCTCTCCGTGTCATTACGACCAAGTTCTTCAGCCAAGAACGTCTTTAACACAATCGACAACTGCCGGAAGAAAGGGGCTGCCAGGAAGACCACCTCGTTTGTCAAAGAACGGGGAAAGAGCGAGTGAAGAAAGGTCTGGAAAAACACCACATGCCGTCACCACAGAGACAATGTCCTGAGGTCGAACTCATCAAACCAGGTTGTCATGGGCGACTGGTGGTCCAAGAAGAAGGAACTATAGACTCAAACTGCAGGAGAGAGGTGGGAAAGGTTCCAAGGTCGGTCACTCAGCAGACACACACTGACCCTTGACACAGTGAAGGGAGAAGAAGACGCCGCACAGAAGGCGTCGCCATGGCTCTGGTCGAAGATCTGTGCTGCTGCTCAGATGCTCCAGAAGGTTCTGCAGATATCTTACATGTGTTCTATGTGTGTGTGAAACATTCATCTGACCGGTGCAGAGGGACAGCGAGGTCAGCGGACTTCAGTGTTCAGTGTGGCAGATGTGACCATTGACACGTCTTTATCAAGAAAATGTATGTTTTTGTAGAAAAAGTGTCTAATAAAGTCAATGGGACAAAGTTTGAAAATGAAGGTCTGTCCATCGCGGCTCACCTTCCATTTGTTGGACATGTGTTTGGCGTCGGTCACCACCGTCTCAGAGGCTTTTCCATAACCTCGACCTTTGTGGATCAGGTACTGTTTCCCATCGTCCAGAGTCACCCTGAGGAGAGGCACAGCAGGGTCTAAACCAGGTCTAACCAGGTCTGAACCAGGTCTGAACCAGGTCTGAACAGGTCTGAACCAGGTCTGAACCAGGTCTGAACCAGGTCTGAACAGGTCTGAACCAGGTCTGAACAGGTCTGAACCAGGTCCAAACCAGGTCCGAACCAGGTCTGACAAGGTCTGAACAGGTCTAAACCAGGTCTAAACCAGGTCTGACCAGGTCTGAACCAGGTCTGAACCAGGTCTGAACCAGGTCCAAACCAGGTCCGAACCAGGTCTGAACAAGGTCTGAACAAGGTCTAAACCAGGTCTAAACCAGATCTAAAACCAGGTCTAAACCAGGTCCTGAAACCAGGTCTGAAACAGGTCTAAACCAGGACTAAACCAGGTCCTAAACCAGGTCTAAAACAGGTCTAACCAGGTCTAAAACAGGCCTAAACCAGGTCCAAACCGGGTCTGAAACCAGGTCTAAACCAGGACTAAGACAGGCCTAACCCAGGTATAAAACAGGTCTAACCAGGTCTGAACCAGTCTAACCAGGTCTAACCAGGTCTGAACAGGCAGGTCTGAACGAACCAGGTCTGAACCAGGTCTAACCAGGTCTGAAACCAGGTGAACCAGGTCAGGTCTGAACCAGGTCTAAACAGGTCCTGAACCAGGTCTGAACAGGTCCGACCAGGTCTGAACCAGGTCTGAACAGGTCTGAACAAGGTCTAAACCAGGTCTAAACCAGGTCTGAACCAGGTCTGAACCAGGTACTGAAACAGGTCTGAAACCAGGTCTGAACCAGGTCCAAACCAGGTCTGAACAGGTCTAACCAGGTCTAAACCAGGTCTGAACCAGGTGTGAACCAGGTCCAAACAGTCTGAACCAGTCTGAACCAGGTCTGAACCAGGTCTGAACCAGGTCTGAAACCAGGTCTGAACCAGGTCTGAACCAGGTCTGGACCAGGTCAACCAGGTCCGAACCAGGTCTGAACCAGGTCTGAACAGGTCTGAACCAGGTCTAACCAGGTTGAACCAGGTGAACCAGGTCCGAACCAGGTCTGAACCAGGTCTGAACCAGGTCTGAACCAGGTCTAACCAGGTCTCGGTCTAACCAGGTCCAGGAACAGGTCAAGGTCTGAACCAGGTCTAACCAGGTCTCTCCGAACCAGGTCTGAACCAGGTCCTGAACCAGGTCTGAACCAGGTCTGAACCAGGTCTGAACCAGGTCAGGTCTGAAACCAGGTCTGAACCAGGTCTGAACCAGGTCTGAACCAGGTCTGAACCAGGTCCGAACCAGGTCTGAACCAGGTCTAACCAGGTCTGAACCAGGTCTGAACCAGGTCTGAACTCAGGTCTGAACCAGGTTCTGAACCAGGTCTAACCAGGTGAACCAGGTCTGAACCAGGTCTGACAGGTCAGGTCCGAACCAGGTCTGAACAGGTCTGAACAGGTCTAACAGGTCTGAACAGGTCTGAACCAGGTCCTGAACCAGGTCTGAACCAGGTTCTGAACCAGGTCTGAACCAGGTCTAACCAGGTCTGAACCAGGTCTGAACAGGTCCAAACCAGGTCTGAACCAGGTCTGAACCAGGTCTGAACCAGGTCTGAACCAGGTCTGAACCAGGTGAACCAGGTTGAACAGGTCCAAACCAGGTCGAACAGGTCTGAACAAGGTCTGAAACCAGGTCTAAACCAGGTCTAAACCAGGTCCTAACCAGGTCTGAACCAGGTCTGAACCAGGTCTGAACCAGGTCCAAACCAGGTCCGAACCAGGTCTGAACAAGGTCTGAACAAGGTCTAAACCAGGTCTAAACCAGGTCTAAACCAGGTCTGAACCAGGTCTGAACCAGGTCTGAACAGGTCGAACCAGGTCCGAACCAGGTCCAAACCAGGTCTGAACCAGGTCTAACCAGGTCTGAACCAGGTCCGAACCAGGTCTGAACCAGGTCTGAACAAGGTCTGAACTAACCAGGTCTGAACCAGGTCCACCAACAGTCTGAAACAGGTCTGAACAGGTCTGAACCAGGTCTGAACCAGAGAACCAGGTCCGAACCAGGTGACAGGTCTGAACAAGGTCTGAAGGTCTAAACCAGGTCTAAACAGTCTGACCAGGTTGAACCAGGTTGAAACAGGTCTGAACCAGGTCCAAACCAGGTCTGAACCAGGTCTAACCAGGTCTAAACCAGGTCTGAACCGGGTGTCAGGTGAACCAGGTCAGTCTAACAGGTCCTGAACAGGTCTGAACCAGGTCTGCCAGGTAACAGGTCTGAACCAGGTCTGAACCAGGTCTGAACCAGGTCTGAACAGGTCCAAAACCAGGTCTGAACCAGGTCTAACCAGGTTGAACCAGTCTAACAGTCGAACCAGGTTGAACCAGGTCCAACCAGGTCTGAACCCAGGTCTAACCAACCAGGTCTGAACCAGGTCTGAACCAGGTCTCTAACCAGGTGGACCAGGGAACTCAGGAACCAGGTCCAGGTCCGAACAGGTCCTAACAGGTCCGAACCAGGTCTAACCAGGTCTGAACCAGGTCTGAACAGGTCTGAACCAGGCTGAACAGGTCTGAACCAGGTCTGAACCAGGTCTAACCAGGTCTGAAACCAGGTCCGAACCAGGTCCGAACAGGTCTGCTAACCAGGTGAACCAGGTCTGAACCAGGAACCAGGTCTGAAACCAGGTCTGAACCAGGTCTGAACCAGTCTAACCAGGTCTGAACCAGGTCTGAACCAGGTCAAACTGAACCAGGTCTAACCAGGTCTGAACCAGGTCTGAACCAGTCTGAACCAGGTTGAACCAGGTCTGAACCAGGTCTGAAACAGGTCTGAACCAGGTGAACAGGCTGACCAGGTCAAACCAGGTCTGAACAGGTCTGAACCAGATCTAACCAGGTCAGGTCGAACCAGGTCTGAACCAGGTCTGACAGGTCTGAACCAGGTCTAAACCAGAACCAGGTCTGAACCAGGTCTGAACCAGGTCTGAACAGGTTGAACCAGGTCTGAACCAGTCTGACAGGTCTGAACAGGTCTAAACCAGGTCTCTGAACCAGGTCTGAACCAGGTCTGAACCAGGTCTGAAAAGGTCTGAACAACCAGGTCTAAACCAGGTCTAAACCAGGTCTGAACCAGGTCTGAACCAGGACAGGTCTGAAAAGGTCTGAACAGGTCTAAACAGGTCTAAACCAGGTCTGAACCAGGTCTGACCAGGTCTGAAACAGGTCTGAACCAGGTCTGAACAGGTCTAAACCAGGTCTAACCAGGTCTGAACCAGGTCTGAACCAGGTCTAAACCAGGTCTAAACAGGTCTGAACCAGGTTAAACCAGGTCTGAACCAGGTCTGAACCAGGTGTCTAAACCAGGTAAACCAGGGTTAACCAGGTTCTGAACCAGGTCTGAACCAGGTCTGAACAGGTCTGAAGGTCAAGGTCTAAAACCAGGTCTAAACAGTCTGAACCAGGTCTGAACCAGGTCTGAACAGGTCTGAACCAGGTCTGAACCAGGTCTGAACCAGGTCTAACCAGGTCTAAACCAGGTCTGAACCAGTCTGAACAGGTCTGAACAGGGAACAAGGTCTGAACCAGGTCTGAACCAGGTTGAACCAGGTCTGAAAGGTCTGAACCAGGTAAAACCAGGTGAAACCAGGTCAACCAGGTCTAACCAGGTCTAACCAGGTCTGAACCAGTCCGAACCAGGTCTGAACCAGGTCTAAACCAGGAACCAGGTCTGAACCAGGTCTGAAGTGTAACCAGTCTAAACCAGGTCTAACCAGGTCTGAACCAGGTCTGAACCAGGTCTGAACAGGTCTGAACCGAACCAGTAAACAGGTCTGAACCAGGTCTGAACCAGGTCTAACCAGGTTCTAAACCACCAGGTTGAAACCGGTCTAAACCAGGTCTAAACCAGGGCTAAACCAGGTCGAACCAGGTCTGAAACAGGTCTGAACCGCTGGGTGTACCAGGTATAAACCAGCTTCAGAGTGAACCCGTCGGGTGAGTTATCTTTAGTGAACCCCGGTGTGGTGAGTTATCTTCAGTGAATCCGTTCGTGGTGAGTTATCTTCAGTGAAACGTCTGGTGGTGTGGTGAGTTATCTCAGTGAACCCCGTGTGGTGAGTTCTTCAGTGAGTGTGATTATCTTATGAACCCAGTGTGGTGAGTTATCTTTGTGGACCCCGGTGGTGAGTTATTTCAGTGAGTTATTTCAACCCCTGAGTTATCTTCAGTGAACCCCCAGTGTTGTGAGTTATCTTCAGTGAACCCTGTCGTGGTGAGTTATTTCAGTGAACCCTATGAGTTATCTTCAGTGACCTGTCGTGGTGAGTTATCTTCAGTGAACCTGTCATGGTGAGTTATCTTCAGTGAACCTGTCGTGGTGAGTTATTTCAGTGAACCCGTGTGGTGAGTTATTTCAGTGAACCAGTGTGGTGAGTTATCTTCAGTGAACCCGGTGTGGTGAGTTATCTTCAGTGAACCCTGTGTGGTGAGTTATCTCAAGTGAACCTGTCGTGGTGAGTTATCTTCAGTGAACCCTGTGTGGTGGTTATCTTTCCCTGTCATGGTGAGTTATTTCAGTGAACCCGTCGTGGTGAGTTTCAGTGAACCCCGTTGGTGAGTTATCTTCAGTGAACCCCAGTGTGGTGAGTTATCTTCAGTGAACCCGTGTGGTGAGTTATCTTCAGTGAACCCTGGTGGTGGAGTTATTTCAGTAACCCCGTGTGGTGAGTTATCTTCATGAACCTGTCGTTGTGAGTTATCTTCAGTGAACTTCAGTGAGAACGTGGTGAGTTATTCTTCGTGTGGTGAGTTATCTTCAGTGAACCCTGTCGTTGGTGAGTTAAGCTGTTAGTGAACCCCGGTGTGGTGAGTTATCTTCATGACCCTGTCGTGGTGATCTTCAGTGAAACCTGTGAACCCCGGTGTGTGAGTTATCTTCAGTGAACCCTGTCGTGTGATTTCTTCAGTGAACCCTGTCGGTGTGGTGAGTTATCTTCAGTGAACCCCAGTGAACTTCAGTGAAGTGGTGAGTTATCTTCAGTGAACCTGTCGTGGTGAGTTATCTTCAGACCGTGTGGTGAGTATCTTCAGTGAGCCCGGTGTGGTGAGTTATCTTCAGTGAACCCCGGTGTGGTGAGTTATCTTCAGTGAACCCCGGTGTGGTGAGTCATCTTCAGTGAACCCCGGTGTGGTGAGTTAGCTGTAGTGACTGATCTCAAACCTGACGCCGTGTGCGAGGTGAAGTACGTGTTGGGGACCCAGCTCGGCAGGCCCTGTTTGGACGCCTCACCAGCTCGGCCGACTTCACCCGGGAGTTGTAGAGCGTGTTGAGGCCACCAGGGGCAGGTCGCGACACACAGCAGCCAGCACGCGCACAGGACCAGAGCCACGCCCACTCCTGCCGAGGAAAGAAAAGACACATGAACAGTGACTTCGGAGACCCTCAAAGCACAAATGTGACCCTCTGGACCGTCTTTGGCTCTTCTCTTTATAGAACACAAACGTAATAAACTCTACGCGCTTCGTGAAAGAGGCCGCACAAAAGTGAGCTAAAAAAAGACACGTTTATTTCGTTCGCGTGCACTTTTTGAGTAAGAATTCCACGCTTTACAAATGAGACCCTCGTTTACTCTGTGAACGACCACCTTCAGACAGAAGCGTTAAGAAAGACAAAAAGCAGGCTAAATCCGAGGCTCACTTTTCTGCTGCTTGTTACCATGGAGACGTGGCTACCAGAAGTGTTTGTCTGGTTCGAGCGAAAAAACACCAAAAAGATCGGGCTTTACCTCAAACAAACGTGTTTAACTCCCGTTCGTTATCATTTTTAACGGACATTTCTCTCTTCAGTCGCCATGACAACCTTCATCGACGTCACATGACAAGGACTCACACAGACTGTGCCAAACCACCGTTATTTCTCAACAAAACCAAATTCACTGACGCAAAAAGGAGAAGATCAGAATGTGGAGCAAAGCCACGTCCCTCTGCGGGAAACAACTTAGAAATAAAGATACTGCGGAACATTTCAGGCAGAACAGAAACATCGGCGGAAAAGTGACAAATGCACCTCAAAAAGTGTAAATAGTGTGTGTGTTTGTAGGTTTGCTCACTTCTGTTGGTCATTCTGGAGTCGTCGGTGTCGTTCTCTCTTCTTCTGTCTTCTCTGTCCCCTTGTCTTCTGTCTCTTCTGTCTTCTGTCTTCTGTTCTTCTGTCTTCTGTCTTCTGTCTGTCTTCTGTCTTCTTCTGTCTTCTTCTGTCTGCGCTCTCTCGTCTTAAATAGACCCTCAGCTGCGGCCCCCCTCCCGTCCCTCCTTCACACACTTTCACTTTCCCGTCTGTGAAGCACATGTCGTAATCTGTGCTTTTCAGGATGTGGAAATGCTGTGAGGTCCAGAGCGAGGTTCTGCCCTGACCTCTTCATCTTCCTCTTCGTCGGTGTTAAACTTGCCACTGAACGCGCTCGAGTGGCTCCTCTGGCTCTCTGGCTCCTGTGCTCCCTGGCTCCTTGGCTCTCTGGCTCTGGCTCCTGGCTCCTCGGGCTCTGGCTCCTCTGGCTCCTCTGCTCCTCTGCTCCTGTGGCTCCTCTGGCTCCTCTGGCTCTTGGCTCCTCTGGCTCCTCTGGCTCCTCTGGCTCTCTGGCTCCTCTGGCTCCTCTGGCTCCTGGCTCCTCCTCTGGCTTCTGGCCTCTCTGGCTCCTCTGGCTCCTCTGGCTCCTCTCTGGCTCTCCTCTCTGGCTCCTTGGCTCCTGTGGCTCCTCTGGCTCCTCTGGCTCCTCTGGCTCCTCTGGCTCTCTGGCTCTCTGGTCCTCCTCTGGCCCTGGCTCCTCTGGCTCCTCTGGCTCCTGGGCTCTCTGGCTCCTCTGGCTCCTCCTCTGGCTCCTCTGGCTCCTCTGGCTCCTCCTCTGGCTCCTCTGGCTCCTCCTCTGGCTCCTGGTCCTCTGGCTCCTCTGGCTCCTCTGGCTCCTCTGGCTTCCTCTGGCTCCTCTGGCTCCTCTGGCTCCTGCTGGCTCCTCTGGCTCCTCTGGCTCCTCTGGCTCCTCTGGCTCCTCCTCTGGCTCCTCTGGCTCCTCCTCTGGCTCCTCTGGTCCTCTCTCCTCTGGCTCCTCTCTGCTCCTCCTGGCTCTGGCTCCTCTGGCTCCTCTGGCTCCTCTGGCTCTCCTCTGGCTCCTCTGCTCCTCTGCTCCTCCTCTGGCTCCCTCCTCTGGCTCCTCTGGCTCCTCCTCCTCCTCTGGCTCCTCTGGCTCCTCCTCTGGCTCCTCTGGCTCCTCCTCTGGCTCCTCTGGCTCCTCTGGCTCCTCTGGCTCTCTCTGGCTCCTCCTCTGGCTCCTCCTGGCTCTGCCTCTGGCTCTCTGGCTTCCTCCTCTGGCTCCTCTGGCTCCTCTGGCTCCTCTGGCTCCTCTGGCTCCTCTGGCTCCTCTGGGCTCCTCTGGCTCCTCCTCTGGCTCCTCTGGCTCTGGCTCCTCTGGCTCCTCTGGCTCCTCCTGGCTCCTCCTGTGGCTCCTCTGGCTCCTCATTCAGGAATGAGACATTTGAACTTCAATGATGAAAATAAGAGTTTGATAAAAAGTCTCTTAAAAACTTGAGTTGGAGAAAAACCTTTTAAAACATGATTCTGTAACTTTAAAACATTTAAGCTTCCCACTTTGTCAGACCGGTTCTGATCCTGGCCCTGGTCCAGACCGGTTATGATCCTGGTCCTGGTCCAGACCGGTTATGATCCTGGTCTGGTCCAGACCGGTTATGATCCTGCCCTGGTCCAGACCGTTATGATCCTGGCCCTGGTCCAGACCGGTTATAATCCTGGTCCTAGGTGGTCCTCCTGGTCCAGACCGGTTATAATCCTGGTCCTGGTCCAGACCGGTTCTGATCCTGGCCTGGTCCAGACCGGTTATGATCCTGGCCCTGGTCCAGACCGGTTATAATCCTGGTCCGTCCTGGTCCAGACCGTTATGGCCCTGGTCCAGACCGGTTCTGACCTGGTCTGGTCTGTCCAGACCGGTTTCTGATCCTGGCCCTGGTCCAGACCGGTTCTGATCCTGGTCCTGGTCCCAGACCGGTTCTGATCCTGGCCCTGGTCCAGACCGGTTATAATCCTGGAAGTTCCACACTTCTGTTTCAGTGTGAGACGTTGGACTTTCCGTTGCCGTGGAAACCTCTGCTTCAGCACTTTAAGAACAGCACGTGCTTCAAATCCACAAAGCTTTAAACGCCACTTTCGCTCAGGATTCTGCGTGTTTGAGTCACGCTTTAGTTTGAGTGAAATTATAAACCTAAAAATGTTCTGTTCCGATACGGCTGCCGTGACCTCTGACCTCTGACCCCGCTGGCGCGCTCAGGATGAGACAGACCTCCGCAGATCCGATCCGGCGGCGCCGCGGCGACCTGAACGCGGTGCAGCTCCTGAGGGTCCTGCACTACCAAAACCCACCACCTGGACGTTCTCCTGAGGGTCCTGCACTACCAAAACTCACCACCTGGACGTTCTCCTGAGGGTCCTGCACTACCAAAACTCACCACCTGGACGTTCTCCTGAGGGTCCTGCACTACCAAAACCACCACCTGGACGTTCTCCTGAGGGTCCTGCACTAAAAACTCACCACCTGAGTTCTCCTGAGGTCTGCACTACCAAAACTCACCACTGGACGTTCTCCTGAGGGTCCTGCACTACCAAACTCACCACCTGGACGTTCTCCTACCAAAACTCACCACCTGGACGTTCTCCTGAGGGTCCTGCACTACCAAAACTCACCACCTGGACGTTCGAACAAAAACACAATAATGACATTTATGTTTGTCTTTTCTTTAAGTGTTACGTCATGTTAAGATTTAGTTATATTTCACTGTCATTCGATTTATGTTTTTCAATAGAAAAGGAATAACTAAGAATCCCTCTGTGATGTCATCAGCGTGCGACACAGTTGACACGTAACTGACACACTTTTAAGGTGTTTTATGGTTCAAAAAAAGTATCATTGAAATATGATCTATTCATTTTAGAGGCAGTGGTTCGATCTATTTCACATCGGTATGAAACGTCCGTCTGTGTTCGGTGACCTTTGACCTCTTCACGTGGTCGCGTTCGTTCTTCGTCGAGTCGTTGTCGATCGTTGGCAAAACGGAGCTGAACGCGCCAAATCAAACTCTTTAGGCCGCCGTAGATCGTAGACTGTGATGCTTTATATACGCGTTGTTTTCCCGTCGCCATCGCGGCTCGTTGGTCTAGGGGTATGATTCTCGCTTTGGGTGCGAGAGGTCCCGGGTTCAAATCCCGGACGAGCCCGCGTTGCTTTTGTGGAACTTTACACTCAAATTAAAGTCGCTTTGATAAAATAAACGTCCCAGTGATTCCTCTGAGCGTGACAATGGTCCGACTGTCTTCCGTTTCCTGTGAAACCTTTTCTTTCTTTTCTTTAAAGGAAAAAAGAAACGTTTATTAGTATTTTATTATCATTTTGTTTCATCACCACCTAGTGGTCACCAGGGGAGCTGCAGGTATTGGTCTAAACCAGGACTAAACCAAGTCTAAACCAAGTCTAAACCAGGTCTAAACCAGGACTAAACCAGGACTAAACCAGGTCTAAACCAGGACTAAACCAGGACTAAACCAGGTCTAAACCTGGACTAAACCAGGGCTAAACCAGGGCTAAACCAGGATTAAACCAGGTCTAAACCTGGACTAAACCAGACCAGGATTTAAAACCAGCGTCTAAACCTGGACGTAAACCAGGGACTAAACCAGGTGCTTAAACCAGGCTTAAACCAGTCTAAAACCAGCGCTAAACAGGACTAAACCCAGGTCTAACCAGGCTAAACCAGTTAAACCAGGTCTAAACCAGGACTAACAGGGCTAAAACCAAGGATCTAAACCAGGCTACCTAAACCAGGTCTAAACCAGGACTAAACCAGGTCTAAACCAGGTCTAAACCAGGACTAAACCAGAGCTAAACCAGGACTTAAACCAGGTCTAAACCAGGACTAAACCAGGCTAAACCAGGCTAAACCAGGTCTAAACCAGGTCTACCCAGGACTAAACCAGGCCTAAACCTAGACTAAACCAGGTCTAAACCAGCTAAACCAGGTCTAAACCAGTCTAAACAGTGCTAAACCAGGATTAAACCAGTCAAACCAGGCTAAACCAGGTCTGAAACAGGTACTAAACCAGGTCTAAACCAGGGCTAACCAGGACTGAAACCAGTGCGTAAACCGAGTTAACCAGGTCTAAACCAGGTTCTAAACCAGGTTAACTAAACCAGTTCTAAACCAGTACTAACCAGGAGCTAAACCAGGCTAAACCAGGATTAAACCAGGTATCAAACCAGGACTAAACCAGGCTACCGGTCTAAACCAGGACTGAACCAGCGCTAACCAGGCCTAAACCAGCCTAAACCAGTACTAAACCAGGTCTAAAACCAGACTAAACCAGGTCTAACCAGGACTAACCAGGTCTAAACCAGGACTAAACCAGGCTGAACAGACTAAACCAGTCTAAACCAGGTCTAAACCAGTCTAAACCAGGACTAAACCAGCAAACAGGTCTAAACCCGACTAAACCGGACTAAACCAGGTCAAACAGCTAAACCGAGTCTAAACCAGGACTAAACCGACTTGCGTCTAAACCAGGCTTAAACCAGGTTCTAAACCAGGAACTAAACCAGCACGGTCTCATCCCAGGACTAAACCAGGTCTATCCCAGGACTAAACCAGGCCTAAACCGGACTTAATACCAGACTAACACATAGTCTAAACCAGGGTCTAAAACCAGGGACCAAACCAGGTCTAAACCAGGACTTAAACCAGCTCTAACCAGGAACTGAAAACCCAGCGTCTATCCAGGCTAAACCAGGCTAAACCTGTCTAAACCAGGACTAAAACCAGTACTAACCAGGAAAACCAGGTCTTATCCCAGGACTAAACCAGGCCTAAACCTGGTCTAAACCAGGACTAAACCAGGTCTAAACCAGGATTAAACCAGGACTAAACCACGTAAACCAGGACTAAACCAGTCAAACCAGCGTCTAAAACCAGGACCAAACCAGGTCTTAAACCAGGACTAAACCAGTCTCCATCCCAGGACGAAACCAGCTAAAACCGGTCTAAACCAGATTAAACCAGGACTAAACCAGGTCTAAACCAGGTAAAACCAGGTCTAAACCCAGGTCTAAACCAGGTCTAAACCAGGTCAAACAACAATAAACCAGGGTCTACCAGGACTAACCAGGCCAAACCTGCGTCTAAACCGGACTGAAACCCAGGTCTAAAACCAGGATTAAACCAGCGCTAAACCAGGTCTAAACCAGGATAAACCAGTCTAAACCAGGTCTAAAACCAGGACTAAACCAGGTCAAAACCAGGTCCAAACCAGGTCAAACCAGACTAACCAGTCTAAACCAGGTCTAACAGCTTAAACCAGGTCTAAACCAGTCTAAACCAGACCATAAACCAGTCTAAACCAGGTCTAAACCAGGACTAAACCAGGTCTAACCAGGTCCAAACCAGTCCAAACCAGGACTAACCAGGCTTAAACCAGGTCAACCAGGTCTAGCTCCTGTCCATCTCTTTGTCGCCGGTTTGTTGAATGACACGTCACAGGAAATACTAGTTCAGTTTTTTCCTCGTGTGTTCAACTAAAGGACTCTGGTGTTTGTCCAAGTCTTTCCTACAATTGCGAGGTGGTCGGTGTGGTCGGTCGGTGTGGTCGCGCGTGGTCGGTCCGGTGGTCACAATTTTAAAACTAAAATAAAACTGAACAAAATTCAACCTAAATCCAATAATTTAGTCACAAAATGAGTTCTTATTGCCATTTCATTTGACGAGAAAAACCGTCTTTATAATCACATTAAAGAGGAAGCAAGAGGAGACATGCCAGGACAGCAGCACGGAGTCCAGTCAGAGTCAGGTTCAGTCAGGCCAGAGTCAGGCCAGAGTCAGTCAGTCAGGTAGATCCATGCCAGATTCAGGCCAGAGTCAGGCCAGAGTCAGGTCAGTCAGGTCAGCAGCCAGAGTCAGGCAGAGTCAGTCAGTCAGGCCAGAGTCAGGCCAGAGTCAGTCAGAGTCAAGGCCAGAGTCAGGCTCAGATTTGTCAGGCCAGAGTCAGCCAGAGTCATGCCAGAGTCAGGCCAGAGTCAGGCCAGATGCAGGCCAGAGTCAGGCCTCAGAGTCAGGTTCAGAGTCAGGCCAGAGTAAGTCAGAGTCAGGCCAGAGGTAGAGCTAAATCACATCAGAAATGCTACAAAAATGAATTGAATGAGGGTTTCACTTGTTTGGCTCTGGTGAACACCAGAGGGCGCCCAAGTACAACGATACGAGGCCTCAGGTTTGTGACCTTTTTCTGAAGCTAAAAAAAACCCCAAACAAACCCAAAAAAAAACCACCAAAAGGAAGCAATGATTGTAAAATATGTATTTCAGTTTAAACATTTCACTGCAAAGCACGACTTGGACTAAACCAGGACAAAACCAGGACTAAACCAGGACAAAACCAGGACTAAACCAGGACTAAACCAGGACAAAACCAGCGGACTAAACCAGGACAAACCAGCGATAAACCAGGATAAACCAGGATTAAACCAGGATAAACCAGATAAACCAGACTAAACCCAGGATTAAACCGACTAAACCGCCATTTAAACTTCAAAAGATTCAAATGTAACAAGGCTTTAGTCAGCTTTAAAGTGCCTTCGAGGAACTCCAGGGACATGAAACCCACCACCTCTCACTCCAGTTTAGAACCCTCACTCTAGAACTCTCACTCCAGTTAAACCCCTCTAGAACTCTCACTCCAGTTTAAGCCCTCCACTACTAGAGCTCCCCCTCCAGTTAGAGCTCCGCCTCCAGTTTAGAAGCCCTCACTCTAGAGCTCCCCCTCCAGTTTAGAGCCTCACTTCTAGAGCTTCTCCCTCCTGTTTAAGCCCTCACTCTAGAGTCCCCCCTCAGTTAGAGCCCCACTCTAGAGCTTCCCTCCAGTTTAGAGCCCTCACTCTACGAGCTCCCCCCAGTTAGAGCCTCACTCTAGAGCTCCCTCCAGTTTAGAGCCCTCACCTCTAAGCTCCCCTTCCAGTTTAGAGCCCTCACTCTAGAGCTCCCCCTCAGTTTAGAGCCCTCACTCTAGAGCTCCCCTCGTTATAGAGCCCCCTCTCCAGTTTAGAGCCCTCACTCTAGAGCTCCCTCCAGTTTAGAGCCCTCACTCTTAAAGCTCCCCCTCCAGTTAGAGCCCCTCCAGTAGACCCTCACTCTAGACTCCCCCTCCAGTTTAGAGCCCTCACTCTAAGACTCCCCCTTAGAGCTCTCCCTCAGTTTAGAGCCCTCACTCTAGACTCCCCCTCCAGTTTAGAGCCCTCACTCTAAGAGCTCCCCTCTAGTTTAGAGCCCAACTCACTCTAGAAACTCCCCCTCCAGTGTTAGAGCCCTCACTCTAGAGCTCCCCCTCCAGTTTAGAGCTTCCCCCTCCAGTTTAGACGCCCTCCCTCCAGTTTAGAGCCCTCACTCTAGAGCTCCCCTCTAGTTTAGAGCCCTCACTCTAGCACTCCCCTCCAGTTTAGAGCCCTCACTCTAGAGCTCCTCACTCAGTTAAGCTCCCCCTCCAGTTTTAAACACCTCACTCTAGAGCTCCCCTCCAGTTTAAGAGCCCTCACTCTAGAGCTCCCTCTAGTTTTAGAGCTCTCCCTCTAGTTTAGAGCCCTCACTCTAGAGACCTCTATGATTTTATTTAATTGAACTAAAAAAAGACCTAATTCAGTTCAAAAATGTTTTATTTTCTAAACATTGAATTCATTTAAATATTTTTTCTCCTGAAAATGTCACGATCATCGTTTGTTTTGGACTTGATGTTTGGACTTGATGTTACGGCCACGACCCGCATGGCCCCCGCATGCGCCCCGCATGGCCCCCGCATGGCCCCCGCATGGCCCCCGCATGGCCCCCGCATGCCCCGCATGCCCCCGCATGGCCCCCGCATGCCCCCGGGGGGATTGAAAAACAAAACGTTCCAGTTTCAGGCACGATAAAAGTTAAATAATGCACAAACTAAAGAATACAAAACGGAAACTGACAATGAGTTTTGTTCTACGTTCTATAATCTGGTCACAAGGAACGAGAAGGTTCTTGGCCCGGCACCGCGACTGTCCAGAACTTACTTTGACCTTCTGCCAAAGGATGAAAGTGTTTTCATGCTTCGCCGTGGACACTTCAGACGTTGAGAAGACAAACCCTCGACAGGTTTGAGTCGGAACGGACGAAGGACAAGTTCTGAGATGTTCTTCAAACATTGATTCAAATTCCTTAAAACGATCCCGAAGAACGAACACACAAAACATCAACACGTTTATTCATTTTTGTTTTGTCCGTTTGTGTTGAAGAAGCTTCTCGTTTCCGTTACGTCCGACCAAACCTGAAAACACGTCTCGTTTCCCGTCGTCCGACCCAAACCGAGAACACGTCTCGTTTCCCGTTCGTCCGACCCAAACCTGAAGAACACTCCTTTCCCGTCAACTCCGACAAACCTGAGAACACGTCTCGTTTCCGTGCGTCCGACCCAAACCTGAAGAACACGTCTGTTTCCCGTTCTCCGACCCAAACCTGAAAGAACACGTCTCGTTTCCCGTACGTCCGACCCAACCTGAAGAACACTCTCGTTCCCGTGCGTTCCGACCCAACCTGAAGAACACGTCTCGTTCCCTGCGTGCCACCCAAACCTGAAGAACACGTCCGTTTCCCGTTACGTCCGACCCAAACCTGAAGAACACGTCTCGTTTCCCGTTCGTCCGACCCAAACCTGAAGAACACGTCTCGTTTCCCCGTTACGTCCACCCAACCTGAAAACACGCTCTTTCCCGTTACGTCCGACCAAACCTGAAGAACACGTTCTCGTTCCCGTTCGTCCGACCAAACCTGAAGAAACACGTCTCGTTTCCCGTTACTGTCGACCCAAACCTGAAGAAACCGTCTCGTTTCCTGTGCGTCCGACCCAAAACCTGAAGAACACGTCTGTCCGTGCGTCCGACCCAAACCTGAAGAACACGTCTCGTTTCTTCGACCAAACTAAAACCTTACTAACTTCGTTTGATTTCGGTTCAGAAAAGATGTTAATTCTACTGAATTAAAACTAACGTTGAACTTGTTCAAACGTTTCCTCGATCAAAAACAAACTTTGAGAAACTCAAACATCAGAAGAGCTCCTCTGTGTTTTTAAAGGTCCAGTCAGACTCTCAGACCTGAAAAACCACCACAGATTTCATTCAGATCTCAGCTTTGTTTAGATCGAGTCCGACCTTCAGAAGTGGAACAGTCTCTTTTCACGGTGACCAGAGCTGGACTGGGCCTGGACCAGATCAGGACCAGAGCTGGAGCTGGGGCAGGATCAGGAGCAAGAGCAGGAGCAGGATTCAACACCTGGACCAGGTTCAGGAGCAAGAAGCAGGTCCAGGACCAGGTCCAGGACCAGAGATAGAGCTGGATCAGGACATTGGACCAGACCAGGACTTGAGCAGGACTGGAGCACTTGGAGCAGCTTGGACAGGACTTGGAGCAGGACTTGAGCAGGACTTGAGCAGGACGTGGCAGAGACTGGAGAGGACTTGGAGCAGGACTTGGAGCAGGACTGTGAGCAGACTTGGAGCAGGACTTGGAGCAGGACTTGAGCAGCTTGGAGCAGACTTGAGCAGGACTTGGAGCAGACTTGGAGCAGGACTTGGAGCAGGACTTGAGCAGGACAGCTGAGCAGGACTGGAGCAGGATTGGAGCAGGACTGAGCAGACGGAGAGACAGTAGGAGGAGCAGGATCAGGACCAGTCCGTGTAAAGCCTCACTCCGGGCTGGACTCAGAGCACCTTCTGAGGATGGCGTCTGGGGACCTCCAGCGTCTCGTCTCGGACCAGACGATGTGTAATGATCCAGGTATTGTCCAAAACGCTCGTCCACACTGAAGACCACACACAGGTCAGAGACTACACACGCCGGGGGTCAGAGGCCACACGCGCGCGGCGGTCAGAGCCACAGCGCGGGTCAGAGGCCACCGCGGCGCGGGGTCAGCAGGCCACACGCGCGCGGGGTCAGAGGCCCACCGCGCGCGAGGGTCAGAGGCCACACGCGCGCGGGGGTCAGAGCGGCCACCACCGCGGGGGACTTCTAATGTGATGTTCTCCTTTGTGTCTGAAGCTGAACGGACAAAACACTTATCAAAAGATCTTCCTAATTGTGTTATTGAGGGTGTGTTTTATCTAGTACATGTTTGTCGGATTTACAGTAAACTCTATCTGGAGAACCAGGAGAACCACGAGAAACCAGGGAACCAGAGAAACCAGGAGAACACGAGAAACCAGAGGAAGAGAAACCAGGAGAACCAGAAGAAAACCAGGTCAGAGGTGAAATCACGTTTAAAAGAAAAGCTCTAAAAATATACATGAAAAAACACATTTGACGCCGCTATTTCTTTGGTTCTTTCAAAAATACTCTGCGGCTTTAAGTGGATTTATTGCTGGAACGTTCCATTGTTGTGAAACTGCCCGTCTCCACCGAGTTACCGGCTGATCTGCGCAGAGGCGGCCGCGGCGTTACCTTGTCTCGAGGAACCCGATCTTGAGGATGTTCTCGACGTTGGGCACGCCGTCGGCCATGCTCAGGTCTCCAGCGCGAGTCGCCCATCAGGACGATGTACAGTTTTCTTTGAGCTGTTTGAACAGTACTCCGGTGTTCCTCAGCGCGCCGTCGTGTTTGTTGTAGACGTGGATTAACTCTTCCCTTGAAAGCCACGGATCACACCCTGAACACACACAAGCGACGACGGCGTTAGATCCCTGAGTGAGCGCAGTTCTCCCTGTGGACCGACCCCCCCGAGAGGTTCTGGCTCCCACAGCGGTCTGGCTCATTGGTCACCAAAGGGGGAGCGACAAAAACTGGACTGAATGTGGCAAAAATGTTGACAAAAACACAACAAAAAACAAAAAAAAGCATGTGACTAATAAGCAACAAAACACGACAAAAAACAAAAAAGCTGACTATGAATCAACAAAAACACGACAAAAACGACAAAAAAACAACAAAAAAACAGGACAAAAACAAACAAAACGTGACTATAAGCCACAAAAACACGACAAAAAACACAACAAAAACAAAAAAAGCGTGACTATAAGCAACAAAACGACAGAAAAAACTGACAAAAAACAACAAAAAACAGGACAAAAACAACAAAACGTGACTATTAGCAACAAAAACACGACAAAAAAACAGACAAAAAAAAACACGAAAAATCAGGACAAATAAAAACAACATAAACGTGACTATAAGCAACAAAAACACGACCCAAAAACAGAACAAAAAACACAACAAAAAACAGGACAATAAACAACAACAAACACGTGGACTTATTAGCAACAAAAACACGGAACAAAAGAGACAAAAAACAACAAAAAAACAGCGACAAAAAAACAAGCAAAAACGTGACGATTAGCAACAAAACACGACCAAAAACAGACAAAACAACGACAAAAAAACAACCAAAACATGACAAAGCGTGTCTAGCAACAGCCTGTTTCCTGTTTAGATCCAAATGTGATGTTTTCCAGGTCAGGAATGCGTCTGACCATGATTCCATAAAGAGAGGTTCAAACGCGGCGTCGAGGCTTTGCACACAAGGGAAAGACATGAGGCAAAACTGTTCCTGTGCACGCTCGCTTTAGCCACGCCCCTCACACACACACTTGACTACACGTCTTTTTGTGACTCGCTCAGTCGGACTCACGTTGTCGTCGAAGTCCATGAAGTTGGACACCACTTTGACGTTTGGGTGGTAAACTCCAGACTGCCTGAGGATCTCCTCCAGGACGTCCCCCAAACCGGCCGAGAAGATGAACACGGGGACGTTGTGCTGCTGCAGGCGGTCGAAGAACTGCTCGAACCCGTCTCTGCAAACGCACGAACACGACGACGGGTCAGAAAGGTGGTCACCGGGACACCGAGCCTAAATCGAGACATTTCAACTTCCATCCGCGATCTTCACTGACTAAGCCCCGCCTTCAGGGAGGAGTTAAGAGTCAGGCTCAGGGGAAACTCCTCCGCAAACAGTGTCCAGTGACTTTTGAAACTTTGTCTGCGATTGTCCTCTCCTGAACGAGGGGATTTCACAGACCCTTTTTTTAATGAGCAGAATTAAAGCGCCCCCTACAGGTCGGACGACTCACTGAACTAAAATGCAGTCAAGATAAATATTGTTTAAATTTTGCAAAAAAAAAAGAAAGAAAAATGTTATCACAGAATGGCTAATTTCTTAGGTTTATTATTTCACTTCCTGTTTGTAATTGATGACATCACAGTGGGAAATGGCTCATCTAAAGTCACCATTTAAAAAAATTCGATGAGAGCAACTTTATTTAGTTGAGTTCATGTTTAGAGAGTTCAAAAAGTTGTTTCTTAAGTGTAAATTCTGCATAAGCTTTGACTGGAATGAGTGTCCCTGGTGTGATGTCACTTTCCGGTCTGTGTGTCCTGGTGTGATGTCACTTCCTGTCATTTTCAATAGATTGTTTTGACTTTTCTCCACAAATACCTGCTCGACTGGTGTAAAACTATCATTTATATGTACAACAGGTTTACATATACAGGCATACATATATATACACTGGTGTTGGCGTGGTGTTGTGTGGCGGTGTTGTGTTGGCGTGGTGTTGTGTTGGCGGTGGTGTTGTGTTGGCGGTGGTGTGGTGTTGGCGTGGTGTGGTGGTGTGGTGTTGGCGGTGGTGTGTGTTGGGTGGTGTTGGCGTGTGGTGGTGTGTGTTGGCGTGGTTATGGTTGTTGGCGGTGGGTGTGGCGGTGGTGTTGGCGGTGGTGTTGCGGTGGTGTTGGTTGTGGTGTTGGCGGTGGGTGTTGGCGTTGGTGGTTGGCGTTGGTGTTGGCGGTGGTGTTGGTCGGTTGGTGTTGGCGGTGGTGTTTGGCGGTGGTGTTGGCTGTGGTGTTGCGGTGGTGTTGGCGGTGGTGTTTGGCGGTGGTGTTGGCGGTGGTGTTGGTGGTTGGCGTGGTGTTGGCGGTGGTGTGGTGTTGGCGGTTGGTGTTGGCGGTGGTGTTGGCGGTGTGTGCGGTGGTGTTGGTGTGTGGTGGTTGGCTGTGGTGTTGGGTGTTTGGCGGTAGTGTTTGTGTTGGGTGTTGGTTGGCGGTAGTGTTGGTGTTGGCGTAGTTGTTGTGTTGGTGTTGGCGTAGTGTTGGTGTTGGCGGTAGTGTTGGTGTTGGCGTATTTGTTGGTGTTGGCGGTAGTGGTTGGCGGTGTGTTTGGTTGTTGGCGGTGTGTTGTGTTGGTGTGGTGTTGCGGTGGTGTGGTGTGTGTTGGCGTGGGTGTGTGTGGGTGTGGTTTGTTGTGCGGGTGGTGTGGCGTGTTGGTGTTGCGGTGGTGTTGGCGGTGGTGTTGGCGGTGGTGTTGGCGGTGGTGTTGGCGGTGGTTTGGGCGATGGTGTTGCGGTGGTGTTGGCGGTGGGGTTTGTGTGCGGTGGTGTTGGCGGTGGTGTGGCGGTGGTGTTGGCGGTGTGTTGGCGGTGGTGTTGGCGGTGGTGTTGGCGGTGGTGTTGTGTTGGCGTCACGTAGTGGGTGGAGTCTCACCTCAGCGCTGCGTCCGAGTCCCGGACGGCCTCGGGCAGTTTGTCCTTCTGAAGCCGCTGCTCCACCAAAAGTGTGGGACTTGAAATACCTGAGGAACAAACGTTGAACACTCTAAAAACAAGGTCAAGGGCTTGTGTCCGTCCCTCTGGTGCGTCTCTCAGAGCTCGCGGAGGAGGATGCACATGAGCTGACCACTGGGGGCAGTAGTGAACCAGCTCACGTTTTAAAAAAAGTGACAGAAATCAGCCACAAAACAAATAAACAAATAAATTAAAAATGAGTATTTTCACACAATGTGTTCGTCAAAAGTGCCTCCATGTTTGTTTGTTTTTAGTTTCCTTTGTTTGTTTTCATCAATGCTATAGCTGTCATTTAGCGCCCTCTGGTGTGTTGGGGTTAACGACTGCGCTACCTTAACCTTAACTCAAGCTCATGGGGCCAGCCTTCCCCGTGTGTTTGTTGTGTGTAGCGCCCCCTGGTGTCTGCTTACCATTCCACCATGAAGGGATACTCTCCTCCATGGTGAGCTGCGTGTCGATCTCGATGGGATAATATTGATTCTTCAACTGCACCAAGCTTCTGTCGACACTCGGTCTGTGACCAGCTTCGATAGTCGATGATATCTGCAACACACGTCCTGGTTTAGTCCTGGTTCAATTCTGGTTTAGGCCTGGTTCAATTCTGGTTTAGGCCTGGTTCAGGCTGGTTCAGTCTTGGGTTTAGGCCTGGTTTAAGGCCTGGTCAGACCTGGTTCAGACCTGGTTCAGTCTTGGTTCAGCCTTGGTTTAGGCCTGGTTTAGGCCTGGTTTAGGCCTGGTTTAGACCTGGTTCAGACCTGGTTCAGACCTGGTTCAGAACCTGGTTCAGACCTGGTTCAGTCCTGGTTTAGACCTGGTTCAGTCCTGGTTTAGTCTGGTTTAGTCTGGTTCAGTCCTGGTTCAGTCCTGGTTTAGACCTGGTTTAGACCTTGGTTTTAGTCATGGTTTAGACCTGGTTTAGACCTGGTTTAGACCTGGTTCAGTCCTGGTTCAGTCCTGGTTCAGTCCTGGTTTCAGCCTTGTTTAAGGCCTGGTTTAGGCCTGGTTTAGGCCTGGTTCAGACCTGGTTCAGTCCTGGTTTAGACCTGGTTTAGACCTGGTTTAGACCTGGTTTAGACCTGGTTTAGTCATGGTTTAGTACATGGTTTAGACTGGTTTAGACCTGGTTTAGACTGGTTTAGTCTGGTTTAGACTGGTTCAGTCCTGGTTCAGTCATGGTTTAGCACTGGTTCAAGTCTGGTTTAAGACCTGGTTTTAGTCTGGTTTAGTCTGGTTTAGCCTGGTTTAGGCCTGGTTTAGACCTGGTTTAGACCTGGGTTCAGTCCTTGGTTTAGGCCTGGTTCAGGCCTGGTTTAGGCCTGGTTCAGACCTGGGTCAGACCCTGTTCAGTCCTGGTCAGTCTTGTTTGCTGGTTCAGTCCTGGTTTAGTCCTGGTTTAGACTGGTTCCTCTGGTTTATAGACTGGTTTAGACCTGGTTTAGACTGGCTTTCAGTCAGTCCTGGTTTAGACCTGGTTTTAGACCTGGTTTGACCTATCAGTCCTGGTTCAGTCTGGTTTCAGTCTGGTTTAGACCTGGGTTTAGCCTGGTTTAGACGCTGGTTTTAGACCTGGTTCAGTCCTGGTTCATCCTGGTTTCGGACCTGGTTCGTCCTGTTTAGTCCTGTTTAGTCCTGGTTTAGACCTGGTTTAGGCTGGTTTAGGCAGTCCTGGTTCAGTTCCTGGTTCAGTCCTGGTTCAGTCCTGGGTCCTGGTTTAGCCTGGTTTCTGGGCCTGGGACTTTAGCCCTGGTCAGACCTGGTTCAGTCCTGGTTCAGTCCTGGTTTCCGTTCCTGGTTCAGTCCTTTAGTCCTGGTTCAGTCCTGTTCAGTCCTGTTCAGTCCTGGTTTAGTTCAGTCCTGGTTTAGACCTGGTTCAGTCTGGTTTAGTCTGGTTCAGTCCTGGTTTAGACCTGGTTAGTCCTGGTTCATGTCCTGGTTCAGTCCTGGTTAGTCCTGGTTCAGGTCTGGTTCAGCCTGTTGTCCTGGTTCAGTCTGGTTCAGTCCTGGTTCAGTCCTGGTTCAGTCCTGGTTCCCAGTCTGGTTCAGTCCTGGTTTCAGTCCTGGTTCAGTCCTGGTTTAGACCTGGTTCAGTCCTGGTTCCTGGTTCAGTCCTGGTTCAGTCCTGGTTTCCTGGTTCAGTCCTGGTTCAGTCCTTTATTCCTAGTCCTGGTTCAAGTCCTGGTTCAGTCTTGGTTCAGTCCTGGTTCAGTCCTGGTTACTTACTGTGCATGTGGGGCAGCGTTTTCCGTTGACTTGGAACTTGTCAACGTCATGTCGAAGTCTGTGATGATCTGAGCAGAACGGAAAGAAAATCTGAAATTTGTTTGGGAGTTGAATAATGGCCCCGCCCCCCATGTGTTACCTGTAGTTTGGTGACCCGCCCTCGTGTGTTACCTGTAGTTTGTCCTGCCCCTCGTGAGTTACCTGTAGTTTGGTGGCCCCGCCCTTCATGTGTTACCTGTAGTTTGGTGGCCCCGCCTTCATGTGTTACCTGTTTTTGGCCCGCCATCATGTGTTACTGTAGTTTGTCCCGCCCCTCATGTGTTACCTGTAGTTTGGTGGCCCCGCCCTTCATGTGTTACCTGTAGTTTGTCCCCCTTCATGTGTTACCTGTAGTTTGGTCCGCCCCCGTGTGTTACCTGTAGTTGGTGGCTCCGCCCTTCATGTGTTACCTGTAGTTCGGTGGCCCTGCCCTCATGTGTTACCTGTAGTTCGGTGGCCCGCCCCTCGTGTGTTACCTGTAGTTTGGTGGCCCCGCCCTTGATGAGGCCACAGATGATCTGCTCCACTCGCTCTGGGTCCTTCATATGAACCGTGGACTTCTCAAACTGTGGCATCTGCACAAACACAGCACAGAAACGGCCCAGATGATGAGAGTGGTCCTAAATGTGCTCGATAAAGACTAAAGAAAGACATGAATTAGTTGACTAAAAGGGGCGTGGCACTGGCAAAGTATCTCCAGAATTTGACCGCGACATTTAGACAGAAAACAGTGAAATTTATCTGTAAAACGACAGTTGTCGTGATCGTGATGAGAAAGTCTCAGAACGAGTCTGGAGATGATAAAAGCAGCAGAAGATTCTCAGAGCCACGTCAGTTATGGAGGAAAGGTCAGTTATGGAGGAAAGATCAGTTTATGGAGGAAAGTCAGTCAGTCATGAGGAAACGTCAGTCATGGAGGAAACGTCAGTCATGGAGGAAAGGTCAGTCATGAGGAAAGATCAGTTATGGAGGAAACGTCAGTCATGGAGGAAACGTCAGTCATGGAGGAAAGATCAGTTATGGAGGAAACGTCAGTCATGGAGGAAAGTCAGTCATGGAGGAAAGATCAGTTATGGAGGAAACGTCAGTCATGGGGAAACGTCAGTCATGAGGAAAGGTCAGTCATGGAGGAAAGGTCAGTCATGGAGATGGAGAAATGGTCAGTCATGGAGGAAACGTCAGTCATGGAAGTCAGGTCAGTCATGGAGGAAAGGTCAGTCATGAGGAAAGGTCAGAGGAAAGGTCAGTCATGGAGGAAAGTCAGTCATGGAGGAAGTCATGGAGGAAACGCAGTCATGGAGGAAAGGTCATCATGGAGGAAAGGTCAGTCATGGAGGAAAGGTCATTATGGCGGAAAGGTCAGTTATGGAGGAAGGTCAGTTCATGGAGGAAAGGTCAGTTATGGAGGAAAGGTCAGTCAATGGAGGAAAGGTCAGTTATGGAGGAAAGGTCAGTCATGGAGGAAAGGTCAGTCATGGAGGAAACGTCAGTTCATGGAGGAAACGTCAGTTATGGAGGAAACGTGCTAAATGTGCTCCAGCTGAGTTTGAGATGAGGAACAATGTGAGAACAGGGTTAAAAACGGCATAATGTGTGTCCTTAATCTTTAGGTTGAGCAAGAAACCATCCACAGACGAATACTTCCAGTAGATTAAAACAAACTTCTCACACTCGTGTTTCAATCAATCAATCAATGACTCAAAGTGCTGCTTTACAGAGCTCGTTACAACATCACCGACCAAAGAGCTTTTCAACCACAACACATTCATACTTTGACCCGTTTCGAGACCTTTCTAACCCGTTTTGAGGCTTTGTAATCATTTAACGAGGCTATGATCCAAAAATACTTCAGAAAACAGAGTATTCCATCTCCACACACTTTATGCACATCGGGATCATAACTTCACACAAACATTTGGTCGCTAGAACTACGCCTGAAGTGTGGAACATTTCAGGGCCGTCGCTCACGGTTACACGAGTAATCCACGAGTAATCCAAAGCCAAACCAGTATTTCTGTTGTACATTAAGACATTTGGAATACTTGTTTTAACCAAATAAAAGGTTGAAATATGGCGACTGAAGCTTCTTGGTGGAGAATAAATATGACGAAGTGTATTAAAGATGAAAGTCTGCATAATGCTGCCGTCTTTGTCGTATAAAAAGGTACTTTGGCAGGTTTCTGGGGTCTGTAGAGCGCAGATAATGGTTACGAAGATCCAAACAGAAGCTATGAGTGCACAAAGTCTGAACGGAGGAATCAAAGCGTAAATGGAATCATTCTTAAATCCTTTGGGGATCTACTCGGAAGGGGTTTGGAAAAGTATCTAGTCGCGATTGTTTCTGACCAGTATTACCATCAGATTAGATTAGTGCTTTCATGAAAGAATCCAGTTCAAAGTTCACATCTGGAAACCGCGCCCAGTCGAACGTTTGTGCGTTTTGTCACGGCCCGACTTGTTCAGAAGCCGACGTCCGATGAACTCCGCTGACATTTCGAGCTTTGAGGTGACGACAAACTCACCCACACGTCCGCTGTTCCAAACCCAACGATCGGACTCAGTATCGGCCCCTGCTGGAGAGTCGAGGCCATTTCGCTGCCCGGTTAAAACAGTGCAAATATCGGGCCGGTACTTAAGTCGTTTGTGGAGGAAGTCATGGCAGCGTGTGCGATCTGCTTCCGTTCAATTGTCCATTGCGATTCATCTTGCGGGCCCCCTGAACGCGTGCAACTCTTGAGTCTGTCGGGAGCGTCGCAGGGTTCAAGTCCCAACGTGTCCGGGCGTCTGCGGCGAGCGCAACGGAGCCGGTGGGGAACATTCCTCTGATCCGGCATGAGCTGCGCTGCAACAGGATCCGAGCTCGCACTTCGCCCAAAGTCATTTAGAGCCCCGCCCTCGGCCTGTGCCACTGCCAACGACAACACAACGCTCAACGATGCTTCACGACGCTCCACAACGCTCCACGATGCTTCAAGATGCTTCACAACGCCCCAAGATGCTTCACGACGCTCCACGACGCTCCACGACGCTTCACGACGCTCCACGAGGCTTCACGACGCTTCACGACGCTTCACGAGGCTTCACGAGGCTTCACGAGGCTTCACGACGCTCCACGACGCTCCACGACGCTTCACGACGCTCCACGACGCTTCACGACGCTTCACGACGCTCCACGACGCTCCACGACGCTCCACGACGCTTCACGACACTTCACGACACTTCACGACACTTCACGACACTTCACGACACTTCACAACGCTTCACGATGCTTCATGACACTCAACGACGCTTCACGACACTCCACGACACTTCACGACGCTCCAAGATGCTCCAAGATGCTTCAAGATACTTCACAACGCTCCACGATGCTTCATGACACTCCACGATGCTTCACGACACTTTACGACACTTCATGACGCTCCACGATGCTTCATGACACTCCACGATGCTTCACGACACTTTACGACACTTCATGACGCTCCACGATGCTTCATGATGCTCCACGACCCTACACGATGCTCCACAGTCAGAGCTCGGCAACGCTGAGAAGAATAGCGTCCCGACAACGATTCCAACAATATTGCGATGTCGATGCAGCAGAAATGTGAGGTTTAAATCGTCGGACAAATGTGAAACGCTTTATTCACAGTTCAGAACGGACAAAAACGGATCAAACAAGAAGAGGCAGAAGGTGGGAAAGAAAAGTTGTTTTTCGAAGGCAAATTTCAGCAATTTTCTGGATTTTCAAAAGTGGTTCTGGAAAGAGGGGCTTCTCCTGTTTCTCTTGGCTTTGGTTGTTGCTGCACTCAGCTGTTTTTGACCCCTCCTCCTCCCCCTGCTCCTCCCCCTTCCCGTCCTCGTGAACGGGCAGAACTCTCCTGGAGGTCTGCCATTTTCACACGTTCATTTGTTTCAGAAGTTTTGAAAGAGCAACACGTTCGGTCCATGTGAGAAGCACAAACTGTGACACTTTCTTAAAACGTGAACACGTGCAAACATGAAAACAGACCTGCTTTCCAAGAAGCATTCACTTTGACTCTTTATTTAGGCTCTGCATTTGAGCTTTTTATTGAACTAACAAGCACATTATGCAAATGAAGTCTTTTTATGTAAAAGTATATTTTTTAACTTAATCAATAATAAATCAAATGAACAGTCCTCGCCTGTTGTGAGTCTCGCCTCGCCTGTTGTGAGTCTCGCCTCGCCTGTTGTGAGTCTCGCCTCGCCTGTTGTGAGTCTCGCCTCGCCTGTTGTGAGTCTTGCCTCGCCTGTTGTGAGTCTTACTCAGTTGCTGTGAGTCTTGCCTCGCCTGTTTTGAGTCTTGCCTCGCCTGTTGTGAGTCTTGCCTCGCCTGTTGTGAGTCTTGCCTCGCTGTTGTGAGTCTTGCCTCGCTGTTGTGAGTCTTGCCTCGCCTGTTGTGGAGTCTTGCTCGCCTGTTGTGAGTCTTGCCTCTGTTGTGAGTCTTGTTGTGTGAGTCTTGCCTCGCCTGTTGTGAGTCTTGCCTCGCCTGTTGTGAGTCTTGCCTCGCCTGTTGTGAGTCCTTGCCTCGCCTGTTGTGAGTCTTTGCCTCGCTGTTGTGAGTCTTGCCTCGCCTGTTGTGAGTCTTGCCTCGCCTGTTGTGAGTCTTACCTCGCCTGTTGTGAGTCTTACCTCGCCTGTTGTGAGTCTTACTCGCCTGTTGTGAGTCTTACCTCGCCTGTTGTGAGTCTTAGTCTTACCTTCCTGTTGTGAGTCTTACCTTCCTGTTGTGAGTGTTACCTCCTTGTTGTGAGTCTTACCTCGCCTGTTGTGAGTCTTACCTTCCTGTTGTGAGTCTTACCTTCCTGTTGTGAGTCTTACCTTCCTGTTGTGAGTGTTACCTCCTTGTTGTGAGTCTTACCTCGCTTGTTGTTGTGAGTCTCGCAGCAAAGTGAGGAAAAGCTTGTTTGTCTGAACGAGGCCTTTATATGTGCGCTTACACAGGGGGGAGGGGCTCTGAGGGGCACACACAGGGGGAGGAGCTTGAAGGGGAAGGGGCTCACACAGAGGAGGGAGGGGCTTAAGGTATTGGGTGTAGCTCAAAATAAAGCAGAGCTGAGCAAAACGCTGCACTGTCAAAACCACCTACAGGAGTAAGCATTATACTTCAGATTGTTACCTGGCAACCAGACCGTAAACAAGAGCCAAAATCCATAGAAATGATGACTTGGCAACGGCATTATTTTTGTTTAAACTGTCAGAAGATTGTCAGTCGAGTGTAAACTGACCCAGTTTGTGAAGAAATGGTTAAAAATGGTTTAAAATGACAGGGAGTGGAGCTGAGTCCCTCTGTGATGTCATCAGTGTGCGACACAGAGACAGTTGACACTTAACTGACACACTTTTCTGACAGTTTAAACCATCGTTGGACTGGAAAACCCCCAAAAACCGTCCCATTTTGTCCAAAGTCTGTGAAATTCATCCATTTTCATGTCCGAATGTAATCTTTTTCCATTTGACGTATGTCTATCGTGTCGTCAGTCCAGTCCTTGGTCGTCGGTGTAATTTGTGCAGGATGGTCCAGAGATATCTGCTGGTTGTGTCCATGGCAGGAGTTCTGAAGTCCAGTGGGACGGTGATGTCATGAACTGTTTTAAAGACTTTGTTGATCTCAGTCCAAAACCTGTGAAACGGGACACGCCCAGAACATGCCCAGAACACGCCCAGAACATGCCCAGACACGCCCAGAACGCCCAGAAACCCAGACAGCCCAGAACACATGAGGTTTGCCCATGGATCTATTATAATAACTGGATAAGGCACGCCCCCTCTGTCCGCGATCCAAATTGAGTAGTGGCTGCTCCGCGGTACTGCAGCCTCAGGCACCAACCATTTCAACAGTTCGGCCTGTAAAATTACCGAAAAGTGCGAAATTCTTTTTAGTCTAAAAATGAAATAGAAGGAATTTCACTCTTTTACCGTTTTCTAAAATCCTTAAAAATCAAATTTTTAACGTCACGGCGAACATGTACGCGCTCTGACCGCGCACGCACTCCTCGTGAACGATCATCAGAAGAGCGCGTGTCGGACGAAAACCAAACAGAAGAAGACGAGACAAACGAGACGCGTAAATTGTGTTTTATGTCATTTCAAACGTTTTCAATCATATGAAGTGTAAATGAACGATTACACAGTCACACAACAAAAGCTAACACTGCTAACAAGCTAACAAGCTAAACAAGCTAACGTTTAGCTACACAAAAAGAAGCATTCATGAGTTCACGGCTCATGCTTTCTGCAACGAAACCATTATTTTCGCTTTACAACATGATACCTTTATATTTATAGATAGATATAACAATTCATCATTATACATTTCGTAACCAGACCATTTCAAGACCGCAGACTCCAAAAGTCTGCGCTAACTGTCCACAGTCTTTCACGCGTTCTGCTGTCGCCGTGCTCGTTCCCGACGCCAAAGCGACATGGCGATGTCGTCATAAAAGGGGAGGCACTAGACTCCCTATTCAGGAAGTAACGCGGAAGTAGGGAACTTTTTTGGAGACATGCGCCAATGAGCACACGCCATAGCCTTGAATTGGCCGCCATTTTGTCTCCCGGGAGCTTGGTCTGAGTGCATCCAGAGCTCTGTGTGGGTTTGAGCAGGGTCCATGGCTCTGCTCCTGATGCCCTCCCTCAGGCTTCCCCCCATACCTCCCCCTTTCTTAATTTCTTTTCTCTCTCGTCTCTTCTCTCTTTCTTACTGCTCAGTTTCATCTCTCGCCTTTCTCTCTCATCCGTCTTCTCACTTTCTTTCTCGTCTCTTGTTTCTCTCTCTCTCACCATTCTCTATAGTTCTATTGTCCCTCTTGGAATCTCTTTTTATATCCTTTCTTTTCCTCTTTCCTCTCATCTCTCTCTCTCTTACTGCTCAGTTTTATCCCTCTCCTCCTCTTGTCCATCCACTCTCTTTCTCTCACTCTTGCCTCTCTTGTTTCTCTCTCTCTAACCACTCTCCATCTACTCATTCCCACTCTCCCTTTCTCACTCTTGTTTCTCTATAGTTCTCTACTGTCTCTTTGAATCGCTCTCTCTCCCTTCTCTTCCCCTCTCTCTTCTTTTCCTCTTTCCGCTCATCTTTCTCTCACTTACCTCTCAGTTTTACCCATCTCCTCTTGTCCATCTACTCACTCTCTCTCTCATCCCTCTCTGTATTTCTATTATCCCTCTTCTCTTCTCCTTCCTCTCTACTTCCCTTCTCTCACTCTCACGTTCCGACCTCTCTCTCCTTCCTCGTCTCTCACTCTCTTCTCTCCTCAAACCACTTTTTCTGACCATCCTTTTCTGTCCTCTCTCCTTCCCCACTCTTTTCCCCATTATTTTGTTTCCTACCTTTCTCCTACCCTATCTCTCTCTCTCTTCTCTGATCGATCCCCTCTTCCTGTCAGGCGTTGTCCAGTCTTTGATACCGCTATGCTAGTAACACGCCTTGTCACTCTTACACTTATTGTCTATTTTAAAACGATGCTATTCCTATTTGTTTTTATTATTATTATTATTATTGGTAATTATTCTGACTGAAATGATCCAATCCAGATTTATTTTTCAATCCAAATGCATGGTCCACATTAGGGATTGGCTTCACAAACTTGTCACGTTCATCTCGTGGCGTAAAGTCTGTTCAAGTGACGGCGATCGCGTCGTCAGGAGTTGAATAATGAAGCTGTCGCGCGTGAAAGAAGAATTTCCCCTTTTGTCTATTTATGCTGACAAGAGAAGACGTTTGAACTTCGCCACTCAGGCCCACCAAACCATGAACCAGGACACAGCTGCTCTCATGTACGATGTAACGTTACTTCAGAATGACATTACTCAAGTCCAAGAAAGCCATCATCTAGATCGTATCGCTTGGATTTTTGCACTGATTTTACATGCCTTTCAAATAACTCCTCGGAGATAAATCAGGTTTGCTATGTTTTTTTTTTTAGTTCCAAAACCAGAAATACGTGAAGGAACGCCACCTTGACACTCGCCGAGTCAACAGCAATATTCAAATTCCAATCAAAAGAGTCTGTACAAAACCACTATAGAACTCGTCTTTGTTTACTCCACGTACTTTCTTCGATATACCTCACATCAGCCTCTCTAGTACGAGCTCGTCTTTTCAATCTCAAGCCCCCCGGTGGATTCTCTGCAGACTTGCGTCACACACACTGGTTGCGTTTGAAGGCAGTGTCTGAAGCCCCCCCCCTCTCCCCCCCTCTTTACACATCGCTCTCCTCTGGGTGATGCCGTACGCGCGCTCCCTCACTCTCCCTCGTACTGCTGCTTCACGGGGCTAAATTATTAAAAAGTTGGATGCGTGGCTGCCGCAGAGAGGCTCGGTGTCGCTCCGAGGAATCCCACCACAAACGCACAGAGACTCGGGAGATTCAAACTGGCTAATGATACTGCACTGTATGACGGCGGCTATGGTCCGCGCACCGGTTGAAAACGGTTCACACGGCTCGCTTTAATAGCTCTTTGGAGGGAATGACGGGAAAAATATGTGGAAATCAGAAAAATTTTACTGATTGTACCCCATTTTTGTCTTGCCCCCCAGTACAGATATGTTGTAAAAGCAGCTCTTTGGGTCAAACGGAGACCACTGTGCGCTGTCTGCATCTAAGTTTTAAAGTGTTTTTTCTCGACCGCAAACCAGAAGTTGTTGCCGTTAGACACCAAAAGGCTGCTGTCGTCAACTCGCGGTTGTGAAACGTGCTTATAAACTCATCGGCGTGAATAATAAGAGGTTTTTCGGTTTATCGATAATCGTGATTATTCAGGTCACAATATAATCGTAAAAGAACCCAAAAATAATAATCGTGATAATTTTAGAAGCAACATTTATTATTTTAAGTTCAAGCTGTAGTCCAAAAAATAGATTGAAATATAAATAACTTTTTTATCTGGCTTTTTGTCAAATTTAACTTTATTAATATACACAGACTTGAAGAACAGTAACATATCAGAATGAAGGAAAATTCTAAATGTCACTGTTGTTTGGTCACAGTATCAATAATCGTGAATAATTGTAAGTATGAATTGCTCCCAAAAAATTATAATTAAAAAGCATTTTCACATTTTTAAGACTATAATGTGGATATGGGTTGGATGCTATTGAAAATATCTGCTCCTCTTTGGAATAAAAGTATTAATTATATTTGTCCTAAGACTGGGTGACTGTAAAATAGGGATGTCACAATATACAATTTTCGTGTTACGATTATTGTGAGGAAAAAACAATTTATTTGAACGATTATTAACGATTATTGAGACTGTGAACTCTTTAATTTTCTTTCATTCCCGTGGTCTGACATGTTACTGTTCTTCAAGTAACTGAACTTTCTGAAAGACAAAACAAAGTAAAAAAAAAAAAAAAGACAAAAACGGCCATTTAGGTCTATATTTTGGACTTTAAATTGAAATAAAAATACGTAATTTTGCTTCTAAAATTGCCACGATTATTGTTTTTTTGGTTCTTACGATTATATTGCGACCTGAATTATCACGATTATCGATTAATCTGGTAATCTTGACATACCTACTGCAGAAATGTGAACTTATACTCTCGTTTGGAACATTACTTTTTGGATGGACGACATATTGCTGTGTGAATCTTAGAATGTGTCCGATCTGAACTAAATCTCTTATTGTGTGCATTATTCAATCACAAATCCATGGCATTCAACCCGTTTCCACCAATCGTGTTATCCAGTCCGACCGTTTACTTCGAAATGAATCAATCTTTACAGAATATCAACAGTTTTTTTGTTGTTTTTTCCCCGTACTTGTTTTGCAGGGTCCAACTCAGTGGCACATGCAGATCATCATGGAGAAACTTCTGAGGACCGTGAACCAGACCGTCATCTCCATGGGCCACGACTCACCGTTTATCGTGAGTACACTATTAATTTGTACTTCTTTTCCCCCCCCCGCCTCTGTGTTCTGTGGTATATCGGCTGTTCTGTTGATGCTACCAGAACTTTCAATCTCGACTGTATTTCTGCCGTTTTTGTGTTTGCTAATGGCGCACTAGCTTTGGCAACACACCACTTTGGGTTCGACAACTTTCTTTATTTTTCCAGTTTTATCCATCTAAACATGTAGAGAATTGCTAAAAAGAGTGTTCTCAAATTATTTCATCTAAGAATCTAAATATGATTCTCATCAGTTACATATACATAATTAGCATTCGCATATGCCAGTTTTAATGCAAGTTAATATCCTTTCCTCATAACTCCACACTAAAGTGTACAAAAGTGTTACATAAAGGTCCAAATTTTAAATAAGGTTTTAAAATTCCAACTCGCATCAGAAAGTACCACCTCTAGGGATCATAAAAATACCATAAAGTAGATAAATGGCTAAATTATACATTTTTACCATTGAAACACACAGCAAACTTATCTTGGATGTAACATAGTTAACTTCGGGGGACACGAAACTTTCAAAACAGATTTCTACCTCTGATTCTGTCAGTGCTGAGCGCTCCGCGCATGTGCGAGTGGCCGATTTGGGTCGGACAGTGCTGCAAAACGCGGAAGTAAGATGTTGGTTTTCCCCACGCAGTAAACAATGTCGTTTGGATGTAGCAACTCGTAAAAGGACACGAAAAGAGATAAAAATGCTGATGTCACGCTCCAGGCTCCAGTGAGTGGACACAACCAAAACAGTAATAAAGCTTTGTATTTTGATGACGTAGCATGGCGTTTTAGAATTACGTTTTCAAATTTAAACTGGTACTGCCTGGATGTAACTGATACTGGACACCAACTGGTTACATCCGAAACACTTCTTCTGAGGGCAATTTCAACAATACGAGGGGAAACATTTTGAAAAGCATTTGGGGCATGAATCTAGAAGTATTTCCCCTTCTTTTCATCGCAGGTGCTAGCAGGTTCCTCGTTTGGACACAATTTTTCTTTTACAAGTCGTTAAATTTGAGGTTACCATGACGTAACAAAACTCGATCAAAATTCAATTCCTATCCGGGGTGGACATCGTTTTTTTTGGGCAGTTTGTTTAATCTGCTGTTCTCATTTTGTCTTATGTATAATATACAAGGTTTGAAAAATAACAAAGACCTTGTCATTTTTGCTTTTGGAATTTTTTTAATGATGCCCTAATTAAAGACAATGGCAATTGTACACTTTAGTGTGGAGTGACCCAACTACCAGTATGTTTTTGCTGATGGCACTGTTTGGGCAGCACTTTCGGCTCACGACTTTGGAAAGTAAACTCTGGCGATAAGCAAAATTACGTGGTTTTTATGCAGCGGTTTTTATGGCGTAGATGATTTTGCTTCGAGCGCTCGGACACAATTTTACAGCCCACTTTGAAGGGAACCAATTAGTGAGCAGCCATCTTTGTTTAACTTGTGTCGCCGGGGAGAGGGGATGATGTAAGAGTTCTGGTGCCACTTAATTCAGTCATTATTTTAAATGCTTAGGAGGTGCTTGTGCTTTTCCACAAAGCAGGACTTATAATGTACGTTTTCGTCATTTACATTATCAGCATATGTTGTTTTCAATCTAAAGGCACTGCGTATGTTTAGCTGCTGTTTTCTTAAGAGTCAGATTGCTTATTTATTTTTAATTTTTTTTCAATCTGCTATGGTTAAATTTGTGTTTCTGAAGCAGGTGGAAAACACAATATCCACGTTATATTTTGCGGCAATGCAATTTAAAGTTGATCTCAAATTTGAGGATAGAATCTCTGATAAGATATTTTGACGAAGTCTCGCATGCAAGATGTTTGGAAGGTTACGTCATTGTGTCCAGGTTGAGATGGTTTGACTTTATGGGTAATTGGTTGTTTAATTGCCCTGATCAGTTTTTGTTCTTTGTTTTTTTTAAGAAATACTAGTTATGTACAATGTGGAACAGTATTATCAGATAACCCTCATAATTAAGGGTAAATTTAACAAAATATTTAAATAGTTTAATTGGCCTTTCTAATATATAGAATAAAAATAAAAAAAATTACTATATATATATTTTTTTTTAAATACTAGTTTAGCCTTCAGGTGGAAAAAAAAGCCTTGTTTATGTAAGTGTAATGTACAGTAAGTTGATGTTAAGCCTGTGATTGAAGGTCAGAAATGGTATGTTGTGGCTACCTTAATTAGCCCATTATACGGGATGAATGCTTCCTCCCTTTGGACATGTCGGAAGTGAATGCATGAGCAGAGAAAGAAAAGCACTCGGCGAAAAGCAACCATTAAGTTGGTGAAATGCAGTGGATGCTGAGGACAGATCTGAATATTTCTCTTTCCATACACGACTCACTTAGAGAGAGCCAGTAGTGTATTATTGACTTGTCTTTGTCCTCGGCGCTCCGAATAGCTCAGGTTAAAGACTTCCTCCGTGCGTCACTCTGCTGCTGCTGCCGCTTTGATCAGGTAATGCACATAAGAGGCTCGGCTACTCCGTCTGATAGGACAATATCAGTGCTCCCGGGGTCTACTTTTGTTCTATTATCCTAAGTGCATCTATTTGAGCTCCGCCATGAAGGAGCTACGGCCGTATTCCCCCCCCCCGTCTTCAGAAGTGCACCAGGACAATCATGTTCTGGGTAATGAAAGGTTATTGCTGCCAATTTGACCTCCATGTGACCTTATCAGATATAAACCTCAGGAAAACCAAGGGCCGCTATATAATGTTGTTTTTATTTTAGTGAAATGTGGGAAGGTAAATGCTAGTGCCACTAATTATGTTAAATGTGGCAATTTTAATGACGATCTTCAAGGGCAGACGAAACACATGCACGTACCACGCAATTGTACAGTACAATCATTATCTTGTGAGTATATTAGGGAATCACTATACACTACTGTAAGAGAAATACTGTGGAAGTCTTTTCATTAATATATATATGGGACATCCAAATTGACTGTTTTGTATGCGATTGTCTTTTAATTTGGCCTACACAGGGATGTCAGATTTATTTTCGCATAATTAATATCACTAGTCTGTGGTAAGTATATAATATTAACGTATTGAAAAGAAATCAGTGAACGTTGATATAAAACTACTAATTTACGTCAAAATCGTGGCCATGACAATTTGCTCAGAGAGCTAAATGTTGTCTTTTTAATTCAACATGCGCGTAGTCCAAAAATGCGAGGTACTAAAGCTAACGTATAGTTTGATCAATGTTGTGTCTATGGAGCTTTTGTGTCCTCGTTAGCTACTTGTTACTACTGCTATTTAAGCTCATCATTAGTAAAAAGTCCTGTTCCACTATGAATGAATTGTGACAAAGAGCACTAGACCTAAATACAAGATCGTGAAGAAAGCACTTGTCGGAATCTAAGTGGATACAGAAGAACGCGAATGGGCCTTTAACAAAAAGATAGAGAGACCAATAAAGATTGAGCAAATAGTGATACTAATACAGAAACTCTCACTCTCTTGTAGAAGGGAAGAATTAAGAGAATAGTAAATATTCTAATCCTAATTGTTACCTCTCTTTTTGTGGATTCATGTTCACTGTATAAAACGACCCGCACTTGTGAGCCATGGTTAACAATTATGTCTTGTCGTGTTTATACTTATTAATACCAGATATATGTATAACATTCTGAATATGCATTAAAGACATCCCTTACAAACAACAACAGAAAGTAGTGCTTCGTACTATTCATCTATCGAGAGGATGTCGAGAATGGATCAGAAAAAAGCAAGTGGCAGATTATCGCACATCGAATCTACAATGGAGCACAACAGCGATTAGCGAGAAACACAAGAGAGCCTGTATCCAATGCCCTAACAGAGAAAGCACGCTCACACTAACTCGCCCGATTTGTATAGACACATGAGTTAGGAATAAGAACAGAATACAGTCATTATGAACGTTCATGAGAAGAAGATGTTTTGAATGAGTAAGGAGCATTTTTTGTTACTAAACTGGGAAAATTAACATACATATACACGCAAGTAGATTAGCATAGCGCTCGTTTAAGCGTATAGACGATTGTATCTTGAGTTAACAACTGGGGTAACCTTAAATCATGTTGTAATTCAATTTAAGTTCTCTTGCCATTATATGTATATTGTCACGTATTCAATAATCCTTTATGTAATTATATTGTTAAAGCAAAAATAGTCATCAATGAATCAGCTTACTACCTTTTGTGATAAATTCTCAACTCTGTCTCGTATATCCGACTTTTAGGGTCAACGATTACAAAGATTGTTTCAGAACTACACGCCTTTCTATGTCAAAGCTGTCTTTTTGAGGCTGCATAGTCTCTTCATATGTAGTTGCGTATTTTTATACGAGCAATTAAATTGTCATGGACACGGATATCACAGTTTGGAATCATGAGTGTGCTGCCAACCACGAATAAGAGTTACATTGAATTAAAATAAATCTTGGTCTTGCAGAACGTCAAGTCACTTATGACTTGCTTACAGTGCTAAACGGCATTCGCCTGTCCAAGATTTTGACCCCCGACACCTTGATCTTCTCAACCCGCCTCTATGTCCCTGCTTGTGTCATAAACAAAGTGCCAGCATCTCTCCACGCTCCCATCACCAGACACATACAGATATTGCTATTTTAAGTGTCCTTAGCCCTGTATCTTATCTGAGCCCTGCTCTTACACGACGGCGCCCAGACATACCCCGTCTGTGCTGCCCCCCTCTATAGCCCGCTTGGCCTCCCATTACTTTTCCAGCGCTCACCTCTCCTCTCCTGTGATCTGAATCGGTACCACTCCTGCGGATCAGACACAGACGGCAAGCACCCCGAGGGCCCGGCGGCGTGGGGCTGTCAGCGAGGTGACAGATTCAGGCTGGGCCCCACCTCCCACTCTACGCGACCACGTGTCCTTCTATTGTGCAGAATTCGTTGCAGCACATCGGTCCGGAACCATTGGACACCTCCTCCGCTCGTACTGTTACACATGGACTGCAGTGACATACCTCCAAGCTTAGCTTTGTTCACACAACAATTAGCCAGAGATGCAACTGCGGGATAGTCGCAAACCCCTTAGCTCTTACCGAGGGATCTTTCGCGTACATGGGAGCAATGGAGTCCTAAACAACATGTTACTTTGTGGTCTCAGTTTACTGCTACCGTGGCAGGATCGGAAGGTCAGTCTCTTCATGAACACTTGATTATTTATAAAAAGCTTGAATATCATAGTAGTGGTAACAATTTTGCTTTAATCATCGTTGAGGATGCGTTGTTTCAAGTGCACCAAAAGACGTTTCTTCCTGATGACCTGTTCCAGGGCCGAGAGATGTCTAAAATGCTGTATGCAGAGCATTTTAATCATGAGCATTTATCATGTCGATCGATCAGGTCTCATTATAAACATGAGACGTGGAATTCTACTAAAAAAAAGTTGTCTGTACTTACTCGTATAGAGTAGTAAACATGCAACGGCCTCAATTCTGCACTTACACATTTGATCTCTGTTGAGCAATACTATATTTCGGTCCTCAGTGCAATATAGCGCTCTAAATTATAAAGGTGGGACTATATCAATAAGATCTTTCGTCAGATTGGCTGTTAAGTAGTGGAGCGAGAAGAGTCCCCGCAATTTATATAGATTAGCGTCAGAGCATGGAACATATTGATCTGTGCTTATTGGGTACTAACATCCAATCAACAAAACATTGTCGATCACGCTAGCAGGTAACATATTGTTGCCGTTGGGCTTTATTGAGCAGTCACTCATATGACGAGTTTTGTAGAAAACATGAGAGCTGTTCGGGATTGTTGTGTGGTGTGAAGTATGCGTTTGTCTAGTCTGAGGAACTATAACTGCTTAAATGGTGTTGCTCGATGTACAAGCGCATACTTATGAATATTAGGTTGGCGTGAGTTTTACTCTTTCATTTTCAACAGCGATCTCTAATTTGTGATAGCAGTGATTAGCAAACTTATATTGAGTGGTAATGGGATCTAGTAGGATTAAAGAAGATATTATATGGTATCAGAATTGATAAAAAGTAGCGTATACTTTGGGATAAATGCTCGCGCCTTCCTCCCATCTTGCCTGGAAAACATCGCTATGGTGATTTTTTCTTTATATTAGATTTGTTGTGTCTTCTCGAGCAGTACGTGTATTTTGATGATAACACTCTATAGATTCATGCTTTAGACATCTTTTGCGATCGACGCTATAAGAGCTTAATTTCCACAATGGAAAATTAAGGAAATGTTGCGTATAGTTATGGCTTATATATAAAAATAGGGTACTTACAGCCAAGAGAGGATTGTTTTGCAGAAAGTCACCAACAAACAATGTCGCTTTATTTTGTCTGAAACCTGCTCAGACTTCTAACAACGTGTTCTGAAATGCACTGACTTCTTGGATTTAGCTTGTCAGTTCATATTTAATAAGACTTCTCTCGAATATTTATGCTCCTGGACATGTTTTAAATATGCGACTATTAAAATGCAAAATGCAAATCTAATCGCGATTGCAACGTTTGTCTGATTTTTAATATTTTGCCAAAACAGTTCAGCGCTCAAGGCGAAAAAAAAAAAAACCTGAAACTGAGTCACCGCTCTCTGCAGATCTTGCGTGGCGTCACGCAGAGTTGAGTTTAATGCCACAAAAAAATTACAATTAAAACCGTAAAAGAAACAAGTTAGCAAGGAGCATGAAAGAAATTGACAAAGAAACGGAGACTGAAGAGGAAAACCAGCCTCGGTAGGAGAAAGCAACAAAGAGGTACACAGGAGTTAATGTCATTCTATCTGTGTTTAAATACTGTAAAAATGACGTTCCGACGGGCAGGATTCCCGCCTCACGAGAACTAGACTCTCCGGGACCGTTACATGCCGCTAGGCAGGAAATAGCGATATCCTCTTACCGTTAAAGGACACTTGCCAGGGAATTAAGGGGACTCATTATTAAGGTCTACAGACACTCTTGATTTTTTATGCTTAATGTCTTTCATATGTGTCAACGTGTATTGATTTCTTTGATGTGAAAGTAGTATCGTTCCAACTTTTTAATCCGTGAATACTTGCTAGAATGTGTTTGTTCTCTGATCACAGGCTAACCAGCTAGCGATGCTTAGCTAGTCAAATTTGAGGCCGTAGACCTTTTTGTAACTAGGGCGACATCATTTTGGGGGATAAAATGTCATTGGGATTTTGCTCAGAGTGTACATAATTAACATTTGAGAAGACTGAAATATGAACTGATAAAGTAATACAAGAATCACACGCATTTCATACATATTTGTAGCGGTCTAAACTACAGATACAACGGTTCTTAGACATTTGTATATATAATTTTTGCAGAGGACATTTTAAATAATTGCAGCTTTTGTAATTTGAATTTGAATAATTGTGCCAACACAAAATGCGATTTTTATTACAATAAAATGTGATATATTACAATACACTACAGGCCACAAACTTAATCTTTGTAAAACTAGTAACAATTGAACTATGACACTAAATGCTTCAGGCATTTGAATTATTCTATTTAGATGTTTAGATTAGATGTGTCAGAGGTCTTTGCTTTATAAATAAATGTGACATACACGTTCTTTTTTTTTTTTTACTACTAGCAGATGGCTTACCCATGTGCCCGCAACCCATTTGCAGATGATGACGACAATGAAGATTTTAGACCTAAAAACATTCACAGGATTTGATGACAGTAACCTTGGTGACAGCAGATTAAATGACGCAGAGACTAAAGTACCAAGAGCAAGAAGTGATGTGTTTGTGGCCAAGTCTGCCGTGGAGAGTAGCCACTGTCCACTTTCTTTCTCTCATCTATGAGTCAGAGAACATGGGCTTTGAGACAGCAGAAGTATGGATTTCCTCCTGTTTGTCCAAAGATTTCAATTGCTTTTTATTTATATTTTTGTATTGTATTGTGTACTGTACAATCAATAATACTGTTACACCATGTTTTTAATCAGAAATACAAAAACCTTTACAAATCATTTTGTTGCGCCATGAAAATAATGTTAAATCTATTTAGCCATAATATTCACCAATCTTTGTATACTATTGACTTATGTCTGTGGTTTCCTTGATCATTACAACACCAGAGCATCCTTCTTCTTTAGGAGCTCATACGTCAAGGGAAAGTTCTGAGGAAGACAGATGAGATGCTAGACAACATAGACCAGGACCTAAAGACCAACCAGAGGCACATCAGCAGTATCAAGAGTGTGTGGGGTGAATTAGGGAATTATTTTAAAGGAAAACCAGCGACAAAGCCACCGCCAGAAGAGCCCAAACCTGACCAGGCCAGTAACAGGTATATTCTCTAATACTATAATCATATTATTCATAAAGTATTTGTCACACTCTGTTTTACTCCACTTTCACTACTTTAATCTACTTTCACACCTTTATTTCGAGGGCTGTAATTTACCGTATAAATTATTAGTAAATAAAGATGAAGGCTGAACATTCAATAATTTATCTAAACAGTTATAAGAGGACTAGATAGGAATCAAATCAATCAAAATGAATAATGGGTTAAATCACAATACATTTTAAAATCACAATAAACACAAACACATTCATGTTCCAGTCATAAGCAAAACCTGTTTTGAGTCCGGACTTAAACATTGCCTGTTTCACAACTGCAGAAAGACAAGAGAAATTCTAAACGCTGATTCCCCATATTTAACCTTTTGACATGATAATTAACTGTTGGATAATCATTTTTAAAAAAGGATAATTTGTGTAATTTTTAATTAAGCAATATAATATACATACATTACCAATATAAATAAATGTTTACTCTAACAGCGTGCAACATAATTAATTAAATTAATTTTAATTCATGTTTATTTCTTGGAATTTACTGACAGATTAGTCAAATTTATGAAAATGGTAAAGATGTCTTGATGAGGTAAATGTAACCTTTGAGCTATTTGGTATTAATACCATGATGATTCATCATAGTTTTACTGTATTCCTGATGCACATAAATGACCTTTGTCACTTGTTAACATTAACTGATATATCTGATCATTTAGATATTACTCTTCCAGATTGCAGAATGCTTTATCTAGCAGTCGAGGCCATGAAGATAAGTACCATCCAAACCTGAGGAAGCCTAACACTAGAGGTTAGTTTGTTTCAACTTATGTTTCTGCTGTTTTTAAGTATGACTTAGATGCATGTCTTTAACGTTTTTTTCCACAGGGTTTGGAGCTGCCTCATTAATAGATGATAGTTCATATGGACAAGATATTATATTCTAATAGAGGCACACCAAACACTGGACAACAATCTAGGTACATTTTTCATTGCTTATATTCAATGTTCAATTCACTGTATATTACTCATAACTAATCCTCACTTTTATATGGCTTATACAACTTAGATCACATGACAGATGGTCTTGAAAGACTGAAAAGTCTTGGACTGGGTCTGCAGTCTGAAATTGATTATCAAAATACCTCCCTTGATTCTCTCTTAAATGAGGCTGACAACATGGATCTAAAGATTCAGTACACACACCAACAGCTGAAAAAACTGAAATAAAACTAGAAGCAGGGCAATGACAAGAAGTCATTGCGATTGACTGCGTAATGCATGGCCATATCCTGTACAGTTGCCATGACGATGATGTCACCAACATTCCGCCGCTCTAAGTGATAGGGAAACATTTTGACGACGAATCCCTCGGGCTTTCTTTTTCTCTTTTTCTCTCTTTTTTCCTTTCTTGCTTTCTCTTACCTTTTTTTTTGTCTTTTTTTTACGGCATAGCTTAAAACACATACTTTGAAGATGTACAACTACAGAAGATGTACAACTACAGTAGGTGGCGGTAAATGCACCTTTTCAGTTGTTGTTGTTGTTGTTGTTGTTGTTGTTGTTGTTGTGTGTACTTTTAATGGCAGTTGGCAGCCAACTAAAAATGTGAATTTACTGCCACCTACTGTAATTGTACGTCTTCAAAGTATGTGTTTTCGACTGCGATTTGTAGTTGATTTTCATTCTGAAGGTGCTGGACCATGGTTAAAAAAAAAAAATGTATAGAAAGGAGAGAGAGAAAGAGAGAGGAGATAAAGAGATGCAGAAAGAGAGAAAGAGAGAGAGAAAGAGAGCCACCTGCCATTTTTGTTGTTGTTGTTGTTGTTGTTGTATTACTTTTAATGGAGGTTGACAGCCGAAAGGTGCATTTACCGCCACGTCACTTAATAAGTAATGTATTTAATTTATTTCTGGATTGTCAACTAAACCCAATTACAGTAACTTGTGTGTGGGTCCCCAGAGGATGAAATCAACAAAAACAAAAAAATCTATTTTCAGAAAACCCCAGTAAACTTGTTCCCAACTCTCCAAACATCTTCCAAACCTTTCAGCATGCACATAGCAACACAGCCAGAGTAAATAAATTGGTTTTAGAGTGTAAATACCATTCTTTGTCACATCTCCCCTTCTCATTTACCTCCCTCAAACATGTTCCCTTCAAAGTCTGCTTCTGTGACTAGCATGCGACCAGGGATGTAGATTTCCCCGATGTGGTAATTGCCAACGTACTGGAGGGAAAAAAGGACCAAATTGGAACGAGTCTTGGGGGTCGGAGCCGTGCTGATTGAGAGGTCCAGCGAACAGATAAGGAGGGCACAGACCAAAAGACCAAGGAGACCCAGGCTTCCATTAAATGTGCGTGTGTGTGTGTGTGTGTGTGTGCGTGTGTGTGTGTGTGTGGAGTTCCCCTGGTAATGAGCTAGGGTAATATTTCGTGGTTGGCGGTCTGGTTTGGTCGCGGCGTAGGAGGATTCTTCCATCTCACCTTGGCCTCTGCCGTTGTTTCATCAAAGATTAATGGTGGAACTTGCACCGCAACGAGCACAGTGGTACAAAAGTGGTATGGCGCATGCAGACCGGGGATCATTATAATGAATATACTCCGTGTGTGCTGTCTTACAGGGGCACAAATGATTGGTTGATCTGACTCCAACGTAGGGGTAGTTGTGGGTTTTCCGGCAATGGCTGATACGGTAAAAAAAGAAATATATATAATATATATATAAACACACTATATATATATATATATATATATATATATATATATATATATATCCTGGAAAATTTTCCCCCCAACGATATAAAGGAAAAGAAAGGAAGAATAAATAATTCCATAAGACACTTTTAGTAACTCAAAGTTTCTTGGCTTATTTTATTTGTATATTGGTTCCATTTTTTTCCCATTACATTTAGTAATAACAAGTATTACTAAGGCATTGAAAATGCTAGCTGGTGTACAGTTTGGCAATGAGAGAATCAGGTTATCTTTGGGCCAAAAATAAGGCAATTATTTAAAGGACACACATATGCTAAATAGATTTCTTCCAAAACATTTTTCCCTTATCAAAACATACCTGGAGTTGTATGTAGCTTCATTCACACTTGTTTCATTAATCCTGTTTATGAGGTTGTTTACACTGCTCCTTTTTTGAGCCTCACAAATATACTCAGGTCTTCTGCACTGTTTTTAATTTAAAAATCATCTGTTTTGAACTTTTCTACCGTCAAATCACGTTAATTACAACTGCGTGCTTACATCAGCCTGTTACAAAATCTAGTTTTTGTTGATTTCCCATGGTAATTCCCTCTGCTGCCAGTAGATGGCATGCTAACTCCAATCCTGATGGGGGAATTCCACACTGGTAGAAGTTCATGTGTGGTTACCAATTTATAGATTATTTGAAGTTGTAAAACATGAGATGCCAAAGTGAAGGTACTCAAGAGCATGTGGTGTTTAGACACTAGCAGGATGATTACCTAGCTGGAGCATCAGCCTACTCTGAACATTTTAGTTTGATGTAGGAATCCAACCAGACACATAAATTGCATACAAACTCCACAATAAAAGCACTCCAGCAGTGCAAGAATCGGACAAGGGACCTTCATGTTGTGAGTCAAGAGGACCATTAACCACTTTGTCACCAATTCTTTTTCAGGATTTAGGGATTGCACACCTCAAAACTTAAAGTAAATTTAGTTTAGGACGAATGAGGGATTACACCGATAAATTTAGTTTCTTTTCTTTTCTTTTTTTCTTCTGTAAATCCAAGCATTAGGTAGTCTTTGGTTGAAGTCCGAGAGAAAAAAATGGCTGGCTTTGATGACCTATCTACCAAGATAGACTAAAAGAATGTGTGCCGGTTGTATGGCTTGTGTGTTTCACTGAGATTGCAACATGTCATGTTGCATACAGTATTGATGGAGCTGTGCTTGTCCTGGGATCCCTCTCGTCTCAATCAAAGACACATCCGACACAGCCGCCCTGGCCCCCGGGGGGAACATGCGTCAAACGTACAGTTGACAGAGGCAACTTTCACAACAGACTGTAACAGATTCAAAACCAAACATACTCCACACACTTTACACTATTCAGATATTATACATAACATTTTTTACTACACATTACTCGTGATCTCTTTACCCATTTACCCAGAAACGGGCATACCAAAGAAGATTTTATGAATGCACTATGTAACATTTCTGATCCGCATCCTGATAGTCCATGGAGATGTTGTTGTTGCAAGAATGTTCTACAGTAATGCATTAAATATAGGTATTTTCACCCCCAAGCCTAGTTAGATCTGAGAATTGGCAACCCCATTTACTGTGAGAATAAGTATTTTTAAGGGACTAAAACCCCAGTTATACTGTAGTTTCTATTGGACAGACCTCTGTTTTTATCAGCCCTTGACAGTTCCAGCAGCACTCTTAGGCCTTTCTCAGAAGTGTCACGTGATGATGCTGTGACATGTCTGGTCAGCAGATTCAAACAGACTTTTGAACAGCAGTTTACTTCTCACTTAAGATGAAGCCTATGTCTGCAATCTCAGACTTCTGCAAGCACGAGAACCATCTCATGGGTTGGGAAAATGCTAATGTCATGGGCACAGAGAGAAACAAGTACCATTGTTGGATCAGAGCGGCCGTGGAGATCCAGAAACGTGCCTATCAGACAATAAACTGGGATTTTGTCATTCCTGATATTGACCTTATTCTGCCTCGCCCACTTTTTCCTCTTTTTGTGACGGATCGGCACTTCCGTTGAAATGGCACTTCTGGTCAAGCGGGAACTCTGTGCTCTTAAATGGAGAATGAGGCAAGATCTCGCCGCTAAAATATGCTGTAAAGTAGATTTACAACAAGGCACCGATTCCCTTGGTGGTAGGATGACTTTTAAATAAGAATCTGTTTAAATAAGATGACAAGACACGCGACTGCAAAATCACCTTGCAGACCCTCCTGAGGAATGCGGAGGTCCGGTCATAAAAACCTGTAGTATTATATCAGAAGACCTAATGAACCTAAACTGACTTTTCTTTTTTAATGGTCATCAATTACAAGATAGACATTCCAGGCAGAGCAATGCACTCTCCATGGAAACAAGCAGAAAAGTTACACAGTGCATCTTTTAATAGTACGGTAATTTATCTTACAAACCTTCTACATGTGCTTCCTTTTGGACTAGATCCCTGCTAAAATAAAGAGGGCTCTGGGTTCTGATCAGTCTACCCTGATGCAGAGACATGAATCCTGGCTCTTGAGGACCACGTCTGATCTGGTAGGCCTGCACTGGGGGAGGAGAGGTCAGGACCCCAGCCCGTTTCATCAAGCATTCCTCTGTCCCTGTGTCCGTCTATGGTGGTCCAACGCTGTGGGCTGCATTATGCCTTTGAAGCCTGTCTATGTTTTTATCCCAGAAAGTCCAGAGATGCACAATCAGCTCGGTGCTCGTGCTTTTCTTCAACTTGAAGCAGACGTCAGTAACTTTGCTTTTACCCCGACAGCAAAAATATAGAACTTTCACGGCTTCTAAGCTTGGGTTTAAGCTTGGGTTAAGGTTAGTTGCAATGTACAACAGGTTTTATAATGTTTGAGCCATAATGTCGTCATGTTTTATCATTAAATGTGGTTTCTTTTCAATGCTTCAGTAATTCTGAATGCTTTGATGGCCTTCCTCTGCAGGTAATCCAGAAGTGTTTCTCCTTATTTTTAAAGTCCATTCTAGTCACAAGACTTGTTGGTATGTCTGTGCAGGGGATGGTACATTCCTTAGAAGCTTTCCATTTGAAGGTTTTATTATGTGTCTGACGCAGTGTCACAATAATCCGATTTCAAACTCAATTTCGATCCTAAGGAATATACTCCATTCTCTACACCGGGTCAAACTTCTAGACAACAGAATTTTCAATAACAAATAATAGAATCAGAATCAGAATCAGAAAGAGTTTATTGCCATTGTCAATGAACACAAAATTCAAAAACGTAGGAACTTGTCTCGGCCTTAAGGTGCAACATAAAACACTGAGCATAGTACCTTCTTATTAAACATTGTGGTTATAATAGTTCAGATATAGCTCAAGCTCATTCTAAAACGATACAAAAATGTGTAGTTTTAGTATCTAGGCTTGCTCAAATGAGTATCTAGTTTCGATAGTAGTTCTAGTATCAGATTTTCAATACTTTTGACACCCCTCGTCTGAAGCCCTCAGCTATTGGGGATTCAGCATATTTTAAATTGCAACAGTTGGTGAAAATGAATCCAACAAACATTTATTAAAACAAAAATTCGGCAAAATGTCTATTCTGTACCTCTGCTTTGGCATTTCATGTTTTCGAATTTAAAAATACGTATCTACTGAAAAGGGAGAGGACTTACCAGACATGATTAAATATAGTTCCAGGTAAGGGCACGTAGTTATAACATGGTTCTAAGTTCAAAAAAGCCAATTTTGCATGCTCAGGAGACAAGCCATTATAATCTATATACAATTATAATATACAAGTCTTATTATGCAAAATGTTACTTTAAAATTGTACTGTGACTAATTACTGCATTTTTTACTGTCCTGCAATCCAAGTGTCTCATGCCCAACTTGATGTGATTCTTTGACAAATTCAGACATAAACAAGGTATTTGTGTTGTTGTTTTTAAGTAAATAGAACAATGTACAGCAAATTCTTTGTATTTGGGGCAGGAAAAAAACATCTATGGACAGATCTGCAAACCTTGGTTCCTTTGAAAGACAATCCATTAGAAGACGTAATTACCTTCTTGACATGTTTCGGCTGGAAGCGGCGAGCCATCTTCACAAGTGTCACCAGCATCGGCGTGTCACATATCAGCTGTTGTTACTTCCTGAGGCGTCTATATTATGTGAATGTAGGCATAAGGGTAGAGCACAAATCATACGATGGTTATAAGCTCCAAAAGTTGATTTCACATTCTCCTCACAACCTTTATCCTTTGCATAAATGTGCTTAACTGAACTTCCCACCTACAGTAGATTAGCAGCATATTCTTTTGAGTTTGTTGACATTTGCCTGAAAGAGTTGGATTGCCACTCCACAGACGGATGATTCATGTCTGGCCCGTTTGCTTTATCTGAGTTCTGTAGTGCATTATCGCTGGCAGCCACACACACCTCCCCTGACTCTCCATAAAACACAGGCTGTGTCAGACTGGCTGGGGCCCAGTGGGGGGGCCCTAATGATCGCAATAAAAAACAAATGCAAATGATTACCTTGGGCTTCCCCTGGTGTGGAATCTGACGCACAGCCGCCTGAACCGGGACTGATACGTGGATACAAATACAGAATTACAAGGGGGCGACGCGGCTGCAACAAGGTAATAACAGTAATATTATTATCTGGGACGGAGTTGGGAGAATGAACATGGGATTTTCATTGGGAAAGAATGATGAACCATAACGGAGAGGGGTATTGTGCCTATAAAGGTGTTCTACATTTTAACCATGACCGTACAAAAAGGCCTTAAGGTTAAGCATAATGATCGAGACGATGATCTTTACTATAACCCTTCAACAAGGCTCTAACCACACAAATGTAAAAAAAAAAATAAACAAAAATGTAAATGTGGGAACATAGTTCCATGGAAAATAGCTAAGACCAAGCCCAAATAGAACATGTCTGATGTGTCTGTCCCTCGTCCTGGCAGCTAAAGTAAAATATTTGGTAAATCACAAGTCTCTAAGGGGGCATTCCGACGTACACCATTTAGTGAACTCGAGTTCAGAACACTGTAAGTGCAGGTCGTAAGGGCTGGTGTCAAAGAGGACCAGTTTGTTTTAGGCCAATTTTAAAGGCGTGTTAGCTGATTTTAAAAAGCTGACACATGTATCGGCCACTGAAGGCCTCCCCAGCATCCTAAATATTCACTGCAATGAGTTTGAAAGCGCTTTTCTTAAGTTCTGTCGTCATAGCGAAGCACTTGGAGGCTACCACTGTTGTGATTTTGGGCGTGACAAAAATACATTTGATATAATATTATCATGTTTCCTGCTTCTCAGAGAATAAAACACTGTAAAATTGGATGCAGAATGAGAGTTGAAGCCTACCTAAATAGATGCTTTTATCGTATAACTGTGCTGTTGCCAAACAGATTTTACTTTAAGACATGCAAACAATCGTGTAAAGGCCCTTTAAGATCATGCGATTCGCTAGTGATGTGAATGCTAACCGGTCTTGATATGGTCCAGCTTGTACTTTTTGATCTTAACAAGCTGCCGTAGCACCCTGAGCAAGACCAAAATAAACCGTCAAAACAGGAGGAAAAAAACACGAGACATATTGTGACGAGGAAATGAATACTCTCTTTTATTTTAAATAATGAGACAGAAAAACATCACTTGGTCACAAGTTTACAGGCTTATCAGTGTACATGGGCTCATAAAGTAAAGCGCTGAGGCTAATCCTCACAGAGCGCATGTCCAAAATATTAGTCAAACCAGAAATTCAAACATTACAAAAGTTTGATGCCGAGCAATTTTCGTTAACAAGTGACAGATCAGGTGACAGAGGGACGGATTCTAGTTTCCAGCACGTTTTTCCACCTGTTTGTGGTGGCCAAACGTAGATCGCCTTACACATAGAAGTGCTACATTCATTTCACACATTTAACCAGGAGTGCTCCTATTTTAAACCCTGCAAATAAATAAACATTACTTACCACTTTGCAAATATTGCCTGACTATGAGTCCAATTTAATAAACCACATTGCTATAGTTATCACTCAACAACATCACAATATATACAATATATAATAATTTTCTA